>KZ061627.1:58485-140382 GCA_002091835.1 Anopheles maculatus | reverse complement strand
CTCCTCACGTACTTTGAAAGAACCAGTTAAACACATCTTGCAAGAGGCCCCGAGGGCGGAGTGCGTTGCCGGGTGCGAATTGGTTCCGGATCCGGACCTACTGTCCGCAAAATATAATAGATTCCGCAAAATTCGGAGCGCTCCGGAATCGATTCCGATCAAACCATCATTTCGCCCATCACTAGTCCACAGTGTACAAAACATGTCTATTCCAATATCCTAGCTTAAGTACACGACGGAAGTATATCGCTAAAAGGGGGATTGCTGGTGTCTAGTCCATTTTGGATGGGACTACTGCCTGTACATTGCATTCTATGGAACTTAAAGCAACTAGAGTGTGTAGGTTCTGCGACTGGACAGAAGGCCTTGCAAGTCACCCTTGAAATAAATACAACTGAAGATTCCTCTAAGAGGGTAGAAGACAGCCCAAGGCCAAGTTTTCTGGTACCGTATAGGAACCTCGGAAAATGCGCCTCACCAACGTTTTCTACCTTGAGCAGGCCAAAAAGAAGATCCTTAGGGCTAACTTCGATATCGTTTTGTTTTAAAAGGAAATGTGATGCTGGAAATTAAAAAAAAATATTCAAGGAAACAAGGATTAACTCATCAAATTCATAATATTCAGATAATCGTAAAGCTCTTATTGAAGTCATCCAAGGTACGTTCCTTTTTCTTTACCACTAAGAGTTCGAGACATTTTTGCCTGCCATAGTCAGTCTGCTGGAAGACGGTCCAGACGATCCGGTTCTGGTTAAAGTGCCCCCATGTCTCTACCAAAACGTCCATATATACGGGACATACGAGACCGGATGAAACGAATCTTCTCAGATCTCATCCCTTTTGTTTGCAGTATCTCGCAACATTAAACATCCAGTTGCAGATGGAAAATCAATTCAAGGAGGCTTAACATAGCAAGCCAAGGTCTCTCGAGATTGTATGATACGGATGCAGTCTTAAGCTGTCACGTGCTGTTAGTTCTATGCCTGGAATTGTATTGTATTGTTGTAAATTGGTCTATGGAAATGTTTTAAAGTTGTCCCCTGAAAGATGGTGATTACCTCATCTGGCTAACAAAGAGCAATAAATACAGATTTTGGCATTTTCTGATTGGATAATGTTAGTTAGTTAGTATAGTATAACATAAGTTTGTTCATATAACTACTTCTACTTATTTAGGACTACAACCTCGCGAGGTCTTGGCCTGCCATTACTGGCTTTCTTCAACTTATTTATTACCCGTAGCTGGACAGTCAGTCCTGCGTACAGGGAGACAGTCTGGTAGGGTTCAATCCTAGCGACTGGTCCATACCACTAGCTCATCTAATACTTATATAGATATAAAGTGAGGGTGTTAAACGGCAAACAGAATAAATGATTGAGAATGCAGATTGTCCAGAAGGTAAGATAGCTATAATCCCCGAATGTTACACACCGCGCCGCGTTCCTTCCCTCCGATTGTCCCTATACACAAACGCTTTATAAAGGTAGCGCTTATCGTAAGAATAGCATAAGACAGACACTAAGCGTAGAGTGCGCACGAAGCGTGATTAACTTTTGGTAAACAGTTTTTTCAGCGGACTTCTAGCGATGGAAGCCGGTAACATGCCACCCATCAGGGAGCCCGATTTTTTCGCCTCGGGTGAAGTGGTCCGGCTCGAGGAACTACAGCGTAGCGTAAGCGTAAGGCACGAGGCAAGCGATAAGCAAATTCAACATAGAAAAGATAATTGCGTACGTTTGTATGACACAACGATGATAATTGGGTGATGCCGAACGAGAACGAACCAAGCACAACGGTATTGCACATTGCACAAAGCGCGCGCGCGCGTTAAATAAACAAACAACATAAAAAATGCGAATACAGGTGGACAATGTGGTGAAAACAAAGAAAAGCGTTTTTTTGGTGTTTGTAATACAAATAGAAAAAGAGAAAAGAACAGAAACGTAGAATATTAAAAATTCAAATTTTAGTTTCCAGTTAGAAAATGTAAGTGGGAGCAGAATTAAGGGTGATGATAAAACGAACAGAAAAAAACCCTTTAAAAGATAACGGGACAACAGTCGCAGCATTATGTAAAAGCTCTTCTTCCAGCACCCGATGATCATATTCCCTTTTCCCCATTCCCCTGATTTGCATACCTCTGCAGTTGCTCATCTTCGTAGTACTGCGGCGTTAGTGGTCTCGGTGCCTTCAGTGCCTCCCAGATGTCGACCTTATCGTTCTCGCTGCCCGAATCCACCAGGCTCTGCTGGATGGCGAACTGCATTAGCTCGTCCTCATCCTCGAACGTGAGCTGCTGCCGGAAGTCAGCAATACCACGGCGGACACCGTACCCGCTCGGTGCTTCGAAACACGCATCATCGATGACGCACGTTACCCGATCGTCACTCTCGCGAATGTGACTTACGTGCGCGACCGGATGTTCGATCGCAAATACGTTCCCAAACGTAACAACCGCGTTCAGCACATGGAAGAGTGGAATTTCTAAAATAGAACACAATTCTAAATAGATTCGGGAACATTGCTTTCAACGCGCGCAAAAATCGTTACCAATTTTAACAGGAAATCCTGCGGGAAGCTGCATCGTTATAAAGTCCTTCAGTTTGGAAACGTGTGGGCTGGCCATGGTAGACATAAGATCCAGTATGGGTAACACCTGCTCCTGCAGCCTTATCGGAAACTCCTCGCTCAGCCAAATGTTTGCCTTAAACATTTGCTCTTTGGCAGTGATTCGCTTTGGTTTACCGACGTCCCGCCCGTTTAGGTCGATGTCGGAAAAATACTCCTCGGCCGTGGGTGCCGCATCCTGCCCACTGCCACTACTTTCCCCCTCCGCACCATCCGGTGACCGATCGTCCTCACTGCTGGCGTATGGCGGCACGATGGGCTGCTGCTGCTGCTGCTGCTCCCTAAGTGCACTTGTACTCGATCCTGCCACCGCGGCATGATCGTAATCTTCCTCCGTCATGCCCAGAAAGTGTTGCAGGGGAGTGCGCGAGTTTTTCACGCGCGTCTGCTCACTCCCGAGATGTTCGTTGCGGGTGCGCGTAATAAACTTTACGTTGCTGGCCCCGAACACCTTACACTCGTACCCGTTGATCGATTCGACCTTCTCGCTGCGCCAGCCCCAGAAGCCGGATTTGTTGCGCTCGAAGCTGATCTTGTCCATGTCGATGTGGTTGCAGATGACCGGTGCCTGCAGGCGCAAGTTCACCGCCTCCCGGCTCGGTCGAATGCCGTCGATGTTTTCCTCCTCGATGTTGCGCATGTGCTCGACCGACACTTCGCCCGTGTCGTGATCGATCTCGATCATGCTGGCCGTGTTCGATTGGCCCTTGTAGATGTAGCTGCGGTTGCCCCGCTGCCAGGTGTTGTTGTCGAAGCCGAGCAGTGTCGTGTCGATGCGCACGTTCGAGCCGCGCTTGTACACTTTGTACGTGTCGCTGGGACAGACGCGCGACATCAGCGGTACCCAGCTGGTGAACTCCCATTTCATTTCGATGTAAAAGTCCGGCGTGTCCTGCAGGTGCTGCAGCAGCTGGGGCACATGAGACACCCGCTTGATGTGGCGCTGCAAATCACGCACCTCAAGGATTGCGGTCAGTATGTTGGCATCTCCAGAACAGACGGCTTCCTGGACGACTGTGGGAGCAACGCGAGAGAATCTTAGTACAATGCTAATACCGTACACCCTGTCTGGTTGATAACTTACCTGACCATCCATCGCATTCGACATTGGCATTGCATTTTGCGGCTAGCAGGGCTTTAACACATTCCAGGTGGCACAGTTTCACCGCAAGCATTAGCGGTGTTCGACCCCGGGAATCAAGCTTCTCTAGGTCATGCTGAAGGAAAGGAAACCGGAGGAAGATTAGAAAACGCTGAAAAATTAAATTTAAGAACCGCGATCAACGCTTGTCTCAAGGGAAATCAGTTGAATGATTCATTAATTTTCCCTCTTGCCTCGTGCGTATGTGGCGTGATTATTTGTTTTCACACACAATGGTGCCCGTTGTTGTTGCCGGTCTAATCGAATTAGACCGCGACCGGGGACACTAATTAGATTAATCACTTTTTTTTCGGTACGTGCATACGGATCGCCCTTTTTTCGATGGACATGTACCGCAAGTCCCGGAAGAGCAGAGCACCTGTTATCAAAACGTACCGTTTTCTCGCTGATGGCTTGCTGCAGCTCCTGATAATCATTGTTCCATACGTGCCAATGGATGGGGAAGTTTTCCTTGATCTTATCAATGCTAATCATTTTCGACCGATCCTACTGCACGCCCGGTTCACACTATCGCACCCGCACTAGTAAATCTCGGTAGGGTAGAATAAATGCATGCAAACGGGTGCAGTGTACACGGCAAAGTGGGCACAATAACAATGCGGAGAAGCAGCACTTGCAAAAGGGTGTTGCAGTCTTGAACGTGTCCAGTCGGAAACTGCACTTTTTCGGTTGCTGGAAGGTAGGAATTGAAGGTTTTGCACTTGCACTCGCGGGCTCTGCGGCCGTCGTTCGGGAAGTGTGGAAAGAATAATTGTGGAAAACAGGATAGATTTTTGCGTCTGAGGAAGGTTTTCTGTGCAAGGGGAATACCCAAGTAACAAAATGGTTCAGTGCAGTGATGACAGCTGTACATTGCTAGCGTGACGTCAAAGCTTAAGCCCAGATAAGGTTGGCATCGATTGTGAGCTGCTTGGGAGTTGGTACAGGGTGGTACAGTGTAGTTGTAAATTTGATCGGAAGAATAGGGATAATTTGCAAAAAATACAGTGGCTTTGCTGAACGGAAAATACTTACGTTGAAATGGATTTTTGCAAGGCAGCAGTATTTTTATATAACATTATAATAACATTATTTTATATCGATACTATCATAGCCAAGAACTCCATCTTCTGCGTTATGTATCATTGTATAAATACTTGTTCATTTGTTTAGCTCGGTCGGTTAACTAGCTGATAGCGGCGCCAGTTGCTAACACGAAAGCATCGGTTTCAAATCTCATGGAGATAATCCCCTCGCACGTAGAAATGTCTTTTCAACTAACGGAAAATGTAGTTAAGGAACTTAGAAATTGCTTGCTTGTTCTCGGAAAGTTGGGCTAAGCATTTCGTCGGAGTAATGTGTTAGTAGTACGATTACCTATTTCGTGTTCCTTGCGTTTAAAAATTCGTAAATTATTAAAGCTTCTGCTTTCAACTCGAGAGTCGATCGAACGATGTAATAAAAACGAACGAGTTACCCTAATATCGTGTACAAACAGAGCCAAAAAAGAACAAGAAAAAGAAAATCTTAATTATGCCTTGTACCCGGATGGGATTCAATACACGATCCTGCCGTGTGGAAGACTGGAGCCGCTATAACTTAACCACTGGGCCGCCCTACCTACAGCTATAAAAGGCTGCCTGTTCTTTTATTTTAAGCAAATTTATGATGATCATTTATACGCTATAAATGGGATAGATGATCGGTAGATAAAACAAAACTCGACCATGCGGAATGTTTCCAAAAGTTAATATATAAGTAAGTAGGTACAATTTAAAAATCTGTTTTATTTTAATCGAGCAAAGAAGTGGAAAAAATTACTCTTTTTTTAATATTTATTTGGTTAATTATTCTCCCATATGTGAGTCGCGCGTCCGCACAGTTCGCTTACAGCGCGAAACGCTCACGCATTCATTTTTGTAATTGGCTAGCGCAAAATCGTCAACACGATCATCACCATCATCATCGTGACTAGAATAGCACCCCTTCATGTGTGCATGTATGGATGTTTGTATGAATGAATCCAACGCCAACCGAACCGTTGGGATTCAAATTTCAATCATTCAATTTAGACACCGCGTTTTTGGACGCAATCGCGAAGGCTGATAAAAGCGGATCCGGCGGCTGATGATGCGCTGTCGGCTTCAGAAACAGGTTCAGTGTGTTTAATCTGCTTTCGTTTTCCCTCGAGGTTTTTGTCTTTTCTATTTCATCCGTTTTAGAGCATCGCGGTTTTAGTTTCTAAACGTCGATATCACAAATCTACCGTCTGTTTTAATTGAAAGTTAAATTGTTTTCTACACCTTTCACCTGCGCAGCTCAGCTCCGCACGTTTATTTAGGATAATTGAGTAAAACGTATCGTGTTAATAACGATGGGCAGCAATCAATCGATGCAGCGAACACGTGTTGGAAACAATTGGCACACAATTTTTGTTGCAGAACCTTTCGATCGCACTCGCTTTCTCTATCAGTTTCCGTCAGTGGAGGAACTATCGCGGTCGCGGACGTGAGCAGATTTCAGTAAACCTTTTAATGTTTTTTTTGTGTTGTTGCTACTGTTTGTTTGTTTTGTGTCTTGTGTGCGTGATCATCGCACTGAAGATCGGACGAGAAGTTTCTTCATACGCATCACTTTTCTTGGGCGATGAATAAATTTACAACTGGAAATCGATAGACCGGCTGTCTCGCCGAAGAAAAAAAGGATCCTTAACTGAAATCGATACTGAGCCATGTAGATCGCAAAAGTTTTGCTCAAATAATTATTGTTTGTGCTGTGCTTACATTTTCTATTATTTTCGTACTTCTATAACATACAACTTTCACAGAATGTCTAATTTTGCATTTAAAATAAATAAGATAACAGACTGTGTAAAGAAGCTACGTGCGAAACAAAGGTAAAACGCAATGTTTGATTGCTTTAAAGATAAGTATAATGGTAAATACATTCTTTCAAAATACATTCTAATTTGATGTACAATTCCGTCAGTTCTTTTCTGAATTTTTAATGGAAGCAACATTGCGCATTAATTAGATAGGACAGATTGTGTACGCTTAACCAGCAAACGTTTTCGCTCTTTTTTAAATTTTTACTGACTGAGAGGGTTAAGCTCTCTCGAAGTGCGTATCTCTTTTTATTTTCAAATCTCAACGCGCCATGAGAGATTGTTCATCGGTTGGTTGAAAAGTAACAGAGCGCAGTTTGGTGAACCAACTCAAAGAATTCGTATAAAAATGTCCGTCATTATTGTAAAGATAGAATAGACCGACAAGGAAGATAAAAATTGTATGATGTTTTACTTCAATATTTATGAAATGTACGGAGGGCTAGCTAACTGGTAATTTGAGGCAACGAAATCAGAATGATGTGGCCACTTTACTTACGATTGATAGGCGCTTTAACACGTTCGGAGGCATACTTTTTCCTGTGAATGGTTTATTACGAAAATGAATGCGAAAGTGTATTTTACTGGTACAGTAGAGGTTTCTAATATGCTGATATGTCACCAAATTTGCTAAAGTTAAATTCATCTATACGTGCATTAACCATTAATAAGGTATTGTTTTAGAGTTGCATCCTCTAGCTTAAAGTTTCCTTCATTTATCTATTTATTATTGACAGCAGAACGGCTTTCTCGGACTTTACTCAGCAGCTCTATTGCTTTGCATTTTGTTAGCATCTTTGTCTTTAATCTTGTTTTATAATCTCTACATTTTCTACATTTCGTCAGCAACATGTTGCACCCAACGCTATTAAACCAATCGCTAAGTCGCATCTGTAGCTAATCTGAAGATCGTTCAGTGATGTGTTCGTTTCGTTGTCGAGATTTTATTGAATTTGAGATTAGCAGATCAATGATCAGTATATGTCTTAAAAAATCCTTCAAGAAGACAGTTGAAATGTTGTTAACACATTATTTTTTCCTTTTTTGCCACTTAAAATGTGCCCGGACGTTTTAACATACACTTTAGATATCTATTATAATGAAAGAAAATAAATTATAATAACATGCACCGCCAATAGTTAATTATCGAACAGCTGTTAGAGATAGCTTTCGGGTAAGGCACAACACTTTTCGATTTACCCTCGTCTATGTTTACCCCACCATAAACGCTCGCAGCGCCGCATGGAGCATTCTCGCAGGTTGGCTGCCGCGGCGGCCTCATAGTCGTTCCAACCGTCGCTTTCGCAGGGAGCTCGCTGTTCAACGGTTCAAACCGTCCGCGCCCTAAACAAATTGTGCGTCTGTCGAGTGATTGTGGTTTAAGCCACGAACGTTTACACGCGATACACCACCCAAAACGAGTGCAAAAAGTGTCATTCGCGCTCGCGCTACAGCTACAGTAATCGTATCGTGGGTCAGTACGTGATCAGACACCTGTGCTTCAGTGTGGGGCTGGAAAATGAACCGCGAACGTAAAGATCGGTGTGACATAAAATAACATCTTCTTCCCAACAAAAGCCAAAAAAAAAACAAACAACCCAAAACACGCAGCTTCAACCGGCTGTTGTGTGTGTGTTTTGGTCGTCAGCGCGCTGCGAGCGAGTCACGTTGCGCGCGGTACGACAGCGTGTGTGCGTTTTGAGTCGCGGTGTGGAAAATGTAGAACGGCTCGGCGGGAGCAAACAAAAACCCCGCGTGTGGAATAACTCACATACACGATCAAAAATCTCTTTCCATCATGGCGCTCAAACGCTGTGACACAAAATAATATCTTAATCGTCGCCGGGACGTATAATCGTAGTTAAGTGTGGCAGACAATCTGCCCTTTCCTTTCCTACCTTAGGGAAGAGAATCGTTCCATCGAAGGAAATCTTTCGGGAGTGCTCTTTGTGGTGCAACAGCAAGTAAAACGCGCGTACCTGATGATCGTGTTAATTGCGGCATAAACGATCGTGTGCTGCTGTGCGAAAGCGAAGTCGGAGAAAATTCCAACGCGTCACGCTGTCATTTGATGGTTTTAGTCAAATTTGCAGTGTCGACCTCAAAACTAAAGAAAGAAAAAGCAACGTTGTGAAGTGAAATGCGCCCGGCAAGAATAGTGCGGCCGTGTCAGGTGTTCCATCGGTGAGCCTCCCTCTGTTTGATGTGGTGTGGCTAGTGTTGATTTTGTAGCCATCAAATGTACAAGAAAGAAATCGGATGTAAGGAAAGCATGCTAAGAGCAGCAGTAAAAAGTGCACTTTCAAGATCGAGAGCGTAGTGGTGAAGTGGAAGGTTTCGCCGTTAATCGATCGCGCGCATCTTCGCATGTCGTTGAATGTAAAAGCAAAAGGAAAATCGAGTGCTGAAAGGAAAAATAGATTTTTCCTTGTGATCTTTCGTGTGTGAGTGTGTGTGTGCTGTTTGGGTGTGACAGCAGAAGTGATCCACTTCTGTCAACTATCCAAAATTTACAAGTGCTTTCTACCCGCAAATCATTCGAACGAATGCCGACGCATTAAAAAGTTGCTGAAAGTTGAGAGCACGAAATGGTTCACTTTCTCACGCTTGTTTACTTTTCTTGGGCGTATTAGTGCAAGCGTTTAAATCTGTGCTAATTCTGCAATACTTAGCCCAGTGCAGTGCACCCGCAGTGTCAATTGGTTTCCCGTACAAAAGTTTAGTGAAACGTTGCGGTGGTTTACTACTTAACGCCAGTTATACTACCGGTTTGAGGTGCTAGGTTCAAGCGCCGCATTAGTGTGGTACCTTGCCTGTTCGTATGTGCGCGTTGCAAAACGTTGTGTCAATTGACCAATTACCTTCCGGTGCTGATAGTCGACCGGTGTACAGTGTTGTACACTGTCAATGTTTTGACGATCATCGAACCGTAAACTACTACAACGACAACCAGACAAAAACGATTTCCATCGCATGTAAGCGGCTAGTAATCATCGTTGAGCAGTGAATCACCTGAAGCCGGCCCATTCAAACATGGCGCAGTTTAAAGACAACTCATGGGTAAGTGTAGTCAGCTTGTTTGGTAGTACACAAACATACAAGCTTCCATTCTGTGGTAAATTTGTCGAAAGTAAGCGATGTGTAATACGAGCAACTTACACGAGGACACAACAACAGATAAAGCAAATACACATGACACGATGTACGTTTTGCTGTGCTGTGGAGTTGCAACGTTCTGAGTGACTTCCGGTTTTTTTTGCGTACGTTTTCCGCGAAGCGTAAAGTCAATCAAATACGAATCGTTGTATGTTAAGATATGTCATTCGAAAGAGCAATATCGTTGCAATGTTTAGCTATGAATCAACCGAAAGATTACATGATAATCAATGAACTATTGACAAATGACTGGATTTTTTTGAAGTGATCGTCAAGCGCACCACGTTCCAATTGTGATCTTAAGAACTATGTTGCACATAAAAAAAGAATTATTTCTCTTATAATTCAGTCATTTTGTTAGTAAACGCAAGATGTATGGTACAAAATAGAGCGCGTTCTTTCCAGGAGGCCCTATGGCAGTTTGTGACACATCAAACAGAGGTTTGGAAAGGTTGAGCTATTTTTTTCCTTGAATATAAGCTGTTTTTTCCATTTTGGACCAGTATCTAGATAAGCTTTGTGTAAGACATTCTGTTGATAACTACTGATGAGCATTTCGAGTATCTGTTCGTTCTCACCCGTTCTCACAAGGTCGGATTCGACTAGAGTTTTTACATTAAAATATCCATGTTTTCCCTCAGACGGGCTTGTAGTCGAGGCGTCTAACACGACAGTACCGAAAATCGAGGATTGGTTATCCAGCTAAGAATAAAATCAAGTAAGGGAGGTCAGCAAATGTTAGGCCAAGACGTCTCGAGGTTGTGGTGCCAACGAAGAATTAATTCCCGATTTTCCATGATCGTCCTCACCATGAACGGATGATCTGATCCCTGGGACCTGGGCTTCTCACGGTTTCGCTCTCTTTTTATTCATGCAACTTCTGATATATTTTACGATCTAAGGACATTGTCGAATGTTTGGCATTTGTCTCATATTGAACGGTTTTTTAAATTTTAGCAAAAGATGTTGTGAAGTTCAAAATGTATCACAGAATTAGTTAGTTAGTTTCATCGATTATTATTTACACAGGATTATTGAATAAAAAATCTTAAAATATAGTCTATTTTTTAAATACATATGTAACTTAACGGAAGGAAGAAAGTAAAGTGGTAAAAACTGTTTAGAGATGTGTATGGCAAACAACCAATACGATTGCAAATTCTTTTCTCTGAGCCTGTCGAACGAATAAGCTCTGGACATGTCACCAAACATAACAGTTTACGTCCTTCACGGGAACAGGAGCTAATGCGATTGTGATATTTGCTATGCGGATTAGTACATTCACACCAGAACTCGTCTTAAATAACTCTTTCACGATCCTTTCATCACTGGACACCATGCATTCGTGCTGTAATTGCTAATTTAACCTCCATTTTATAACTCCAAAAGCCTGCAATTAAACAGTGGTAGGAAGTGCATTGCCACACCGTTAGCAGCTGTTTGGTAATACCCAAAAATTAATTCCATTATTACAAATGGATTATTCAACACGTGATCGATATCTTATGAGCGGGCGAAGCTTGTGGTAATTTACGGAGCCACTTTTTTTGCAAATCAAATCGATCCACCACACCACCAACCGCTCGGCAGGCTTACGAAAGAGAGCTTGAATATGTTTCGGAAAAAATACATTTCGTTAATCTTACGCAAAAAAAAGGCTCGAGATTGTATACCCAATACCCTCCCGGGGTACTCTGTGTGGGGTGGAATAGCAATTTTCTGTGTGACGTGCGGAAAATACTACATTTCGCGTTGTGTGCGAATACCGATACACCGGAACAAACAAATTGCACGTGAAAACGATGCCAATTGGCACATACGGTATGCCGGGGACCATCTATTTGCTGTGTTCCGCTAATCAGCTGGGCACTGTGGGTACCATGGCAACCGTACCTTTTCCAATCAATCGTACCCACAAATCGGCAATTGATCTACGAAATTGATCATTCCATCGCAAATCCTGATGGGTTTAATACCCCGTCTTCAAACATCCCGTGATGGCAACATGCTGCCTCAGTAACGCCTAATGGGAAAGTGAGAGTTACGGCGGTGCGTTACAGCTCATTCAAAGCTGGCCCCACCAAAAAACCATGCATTAGGCAGGGAAGGGTTTGAAAATTATCCCCTTCACACGTGCAAAGACACGCTACCGCCAAAAAATCTACATCCGAATGGTAATCGGAGCCGCGTAATCGGTGCTGCGAACCAAATCCATCCGTCCGTCTATATGGTACGATCGGGTGCTTGAAGATGTAATTCGATTTCCATTTTTTTCGCTTTCGCCGGTGCCGGTCGGTCCGGCCCAGATTTGCGTGGAAAAGTGGTCTGGTGATCGCTGATTCCGTTCTACTTTTGTGTGCATGTTGATGCATGGAAAATGGGGCTTTTCCCATCGATCTGAACGGCTGATCCGCACGGGAAGGAAAAGTAGCGAAATTACGAACAAAACAATTACCAGTGATTTCATCCGTTTTTGGGCAGCTTGAGGTGCGGTGGAAAATGGTTTGTATGGAAAATGGTGCACACGGAGGTGCTGTGGTGATGCCAGACGGGCCGGATACACTTTTCACTCCCTGTTTACTGAGCGGTTTTGTCGAGCCCGAAACGAGACTCACACCCAAGCCGACCCCAGTCGTACAATCGAGTTTATCAAAATGATTTGATCGTTTACTCATTTTTAGCTCACCGGTCGCTCGCCTGCAGTTTGTTTTTCGTTGTTGTCTCTTCTCCAGACCAAAAGAAGGTCTGGTCGCTTTCGACCGGTCCGCTGATTCGGACATCCGGATTGGGAATAGTTGTAGCGGTTCCGTTTCATGTTGATGTCGCTCCAAATCCAAATCTCACTGCTAGATGAGCCCTTCTTGTCTGTTTATTGCGGACGTGGTGCTGCGGTTGAGATGGTGAGTTAATTATCAAGACCTCGTTGTATTATTGGTGGGAAAAGGGCTGGGTCGACGAGGTTAGGCACGAGAGGGATTGGTTTATGTGTAATTAGCAAGAATTGTACGATGTGCTGTAGAGGTGGCTTTGTTTGGGAACTCTCGAGGCCTCTGGAGATGTTAGAGCGGTGACCGTTATGTTGGAAATTTTCTATTCCATCCTATTTTAAAGAGTGATTTGTAGAGAAAATTTATTCACTTTTAATGTCTATGTTCCATCTCAACAAGTAGTTCAAAATACTTACTGCTTTTTTTCAGCCTGCTACGGTCATATATGTTTAATTCTATCAAATCCTGGTCACGGCACCTGACTATGCACACACAAAAATGTTTTAATAGAACAATCATTATTTTTTCGCTAAAGTAAACAAACTATTAGAGAGGATACCATTACCATCTCGCACTGATCAGGTGGCTATTACGTTAACTTCACTTTAAAATGGCATCCGACAGTCCGCAGCTCAAAATGTCAGATCCATCCATCATCGTTTGAGGTCGCCTTTTGTTTTGTGGGTCACTACCCGTCTTCCTTTACCATCGCCTAATTAAGCATACTGCCCGGTAACCGGCTGAGGTGAATGTTGTTTACGCGCTCAGTCAAATCACGACCCAAAACATCGGCCCACTCTTCTTGAACAGGTGACCACAGATCTGTGGTGCTCGAGCATAAAGCACCCGTAGGTAGTGCCGTGCCATCTCCCGAAACAGGCCAATGGCCGCGTTATGCTCTGATTTCGAAAGCTCACCGGCTCGAACGTGGAAGGGCAGCCATCGATCCGAAGCAAAAGTAAGCGAACGCCTTCACCACCGGGATCATCACGTACCGGCGATCGTACCGGCGTCGCTTCTGTATTTGGGGAACCGTAACGAACGTGGGGTACAGTTTTTCGGGCAGCTAACGATGCGTTACCGGTCTGTTATTTTTGTGCCTGAGACTGGGTAGAGCCCGGTAAACAAATGTCGCATTAGACTGGACGGCTTAAACACGTTCTGTAACCGGTCGAAGCCGTTGGAGACGTCCACTAAACCCGTCCGAAATGCGCGTAGGATGCGCTGAGTTGCACGCAGGGTGATGATAAATTAATTAAAGAAAGATCGCGCTACCTCGTGGGCACGATAAATGAAAGGTCACGGCTGCGCGACCGACAGCGAAATGTCAGTGAATGTTGTTAAAGCTTAGAGTCTACTGCTCAGTGTAATCTTCCATCGATTAACCTAGTTTTCATTGTTTTTTTTTGTAGTGAGCTAGAGGTAAAGAATTATGATTCTCCGTTGTGAAATAAAACAAAAAGTACCCCCCAAAAACATCCGTCAACCGATGGAGCGTCAACCTGGAGAGATGGCGTGTTTTTGTCCGGAAATAGATCCGGCAAAACGCGCCGTGTCTGGTGACTGTACCGCGGTCTATTTAGCGCGTTCCGCTGTCACTGAAATGATGTCAAAATTGGATCACAGCCGTTCAGCAATCAGTGCCGGTGAGCGAGGGTGCGAATTTGAGCGGGAAAGTCTTCCTTCAGAGATAAGATATACTTCGCGAACCTTGGCATAAACGTTTGGCAGACCAACGTCGTAGACAAACTGTCCAGACCCGGCACAGACAAACAGTTTCAATCCGGATCTGACCCCATAAGTACGGCTCGTGGGTTACCTCCCGGGCGTGAAGGGTGATAATAGAAAGTGACTATCGGACGATTAAAAATCCATCCATCTTGTGCGATCTCTGGAAACGCTGGAGCAGCAGCAATAACGCGGACGCGTTATGGGCCCGTGTGGGGTTGATCAAATAAATAAAGCAGATTGGAACAAAACAACAACAGAAAAGAGGAAGAAAACATTAACAACATATTCAAAGTGCCTCGTGCTGTGACTGAAGCACATTATGCTAACCATCACCCAAGAGGCTCGACCAGGGTGGGTCTCTTGTTTCGATGTCCGCGGGATGTCACGGAACCGTGCTGCCCAATGCAGTTACATTTACAAGCGATAGCCCCATTTATCACTCTCACACCCGTCTTACATTGCTCCCCCGGCAATGTCGGTTAATCTGGTGGACGGATTTGAACTTGAGATTTAGCCTTGAGTGAAGGACTTATAGGCCCCGGGTGTTACAGCGGTGTTCGAATTCCTCCCGATTTGGGGTTTGGTCGGCTTTCCACCGCGGTAGGTCGGTGTAGACGGGTTCGCCACAACGGAGCATACAACTTTCACTACTTCGAAGACTCAGTTTCATTTTTGCCTTCCCTTTGTTTTGCACCGCAGGATGCCGGGACGGGACGATTATTGTGATGGGTTGAAGAATACCTTCGCGTATGCGGTGATAGTAATGATGGTCACAATCCGTATGAGATAATTAGTGTAGTAGTTGTGGTGGTTGTTTGCAGCGAGTAGTTCACTTGCAGGTTTTATCAAACCTTTGTAAATAAAGAGTTTTTTTAATCATTCAATATGATTTTTATTCTTTTTATTGGGTTGTGCTTCAATATAAGTCAAGCAAATGGTAGCAGAAACACAACTCAAGGGCAAGTCATTAGCTAGGGGAGACGTATAATGGTGAAGTTGACTGAGTAGAACTTTTCCAATATTTAGTAGTTAATAATCAACATTGTATTACAGTGTATATTTTTTATGTATTTTAACAAAAACATTTGGGTATAGATATGATTAACACTCACTTCAAAGTCCAACGCTTGCCCTAACACAACACAACCTTTGTCTTAAAAAAAAATCTGAACTCTATTGTCCCGCAACCTAGGCTGACACTACTACGATTACATGATAGACATAAGTCTATAAGTCTATTAAGCGGATGTGCTACAACCATGACCTATTAAGTCGATACGTCTAATAACAGTAGTAGAAGCTTTCTAGACTAATGGCCACTGTTGTCTGTATTTGCTTTGGTGCATTGACACTGATGACGTTTTACTGATGTCTCCTTAATTATTCCTTAAATCAGTGTCCCTTTGACTTTGCTGCCTCATATCTGGCGATCCCAGAAAATCTTGAACTATGAAGGAGACTATGTTATTTTTACATTATCCTTTGATAACAAGGCCCAATTGTTACTGCGTTCTTAGTCTCTACAATCCCATAAACCTCCACATCGGTAGAAACAGTGATTTGTGGAAGGATTGACAAATTTTTTTTTTATATTTGAATATACTTACTTGCTTACTTACTTATCAGGCGCTACAACCGCTTCGCGGTTTTGGCCTGCTGCAACAACCCTCGATACCGCTCACGGTCTAGCGCCGTCGTCTGCCAATCCATTATCCCGGCCGTTCTGGCGGACGCATCAACGCCATTCCTCCATGTCAATTTGGGCCTACCTCGCCTCCTCTGTCCATGTGGACGGCCTAAAAGGACTTTACGGGCTGGGTCGTCCGGTGCCATTCTCATGACATGACCAGCCCACAGGAGCCTGGCGAGCCTAATTCGCTGCACGATGGTAAGAACACCGTACAGCTCATAGAGCTCGTCGTTGTAGCGGCTCCTCCATTGTCCTTCCACACATACGGGGCCAAAAATCCTTCTGAGCATCTTCCTCTCGAACGCGGCTAAGAGGGTTTCGTCAGTTTTGGACAACGTCCATGTCTCAGAGGCTTATGTGAGTACTGGGACTATTAAGGTTCTGTACAGTCCCAGCTTCGTCCGTCGCGACAGGTGTTTTGAGTGGAGAAGTTTCCTCAGGCTGTAGTATGACCGGTTGGCAGCGCAATTCAACTTCATTGTTTTTTGTAGTGAGCTAGAGGTAAAGAATTATGATTCTCCGTTGTGAAATAAAACAAAAAGTACCCCCCAAAAACTATACTTACTGAATATACTTACTTAAATTAAAATTTTAGTTAGTATATACAGGTGACAGCATACAAAACAGGAAATTAAGAAAGAGCTTACAAAAGCTTCCTGAGGATATTTTTTTATTTTTTTAGCAAAATTAGAATCAAAACAGATATTTCTATAGTATTTGTATGACAAAAAAAGTTGGTCAAAAATATTCAATTTACAGGTGAAGCTTTGTGGATGATGTTCAAAATTGTTGCTATTAATTATCGTTTTATGTTGCGTCCAGTAACAAATGCTCTCCCTTCAATTTCGGATTGTACGAAGGATTATTAATATACTCGCGACCTGTAATACTTGTAACTTATGTATTTCAATTAGAAACGTTTGTCCGATGCACAATAAAAAGGGAGTTTTAACCGACCCGAGCACGAGTTTGCCCGACAGCACATTCTTCGGCTCGGTTTCGCTTCGTTTTCGCCTTTGTTACGTCAAGGATTTAATCCGCTCCGCTATCATACGTCAAGTGATCCGTAGTGTACGCGACAATATACTTATTGAATATATTGTCAATAGCAACATATAAAATATTGTTTGCATTGCTTTAAAATACCTACAAAGCTCAAATTTTACATTTACATTTACCTTTCGATCTACTTGAGAACCTGGTGAGAATACTACAGGTGATGGTAAAGGAAATAATTATACCTAATCAGATGTGTTAGTGTTTCTCGCACATAGATGACATTGTGTACGGCAAGTTTGTTAAGCAAAAGTCAGTCGAGAATCAACCGCAAATTTCTGCCCCAATTCATCCGTTGATCAATCCACGACAGAAGGGAATCATTTTCCTGCGGTTAGTGGTTTACCATTCAGGAACACTTTTCAGGAAGCAAACACTCGTCACCTGCGGAAACGATAATCATTTGGATCGGGTCTTGTGCCTTCCATGCATACAGCGAATGCACCAGGCGTTGCATTTGTTTACTTCATTACTTTGGCTCTGTTACCCTTTCAACACTGCTACTACCACTGCTGAACTAACCACAGAGCCAGAGAGGTAAAATGAATAGCGTCAACCTATCCCTCGGAAATGCATTCGGCATTCACATGCAAATGGCACTGTGCATCACCGGCAATGCATCCATGCAAGCGGAACATAAAGTCACTTTTCTCTCCATTTGCGCCAGTTAAATAGTCCACCTTGTGTTGTGTTTTTAGGTATGGTTTAGATGTTTTGCGCTGCTTTTTTGTTGTTTGATGTTAATACATCGATCCTACAATGGGTAGTAGTGGACAGCGAAGAGATTAACTTTAGAACCCAGGTTTAAAATGTGCTCTTCATCCACGGATGGTTCCAGCAAGTGTAAACACTGTTGGGTGCTGTCGTGGGAAGATGTTTTCCATTTCTGTCAAATTACCACAGGCACTGGTTGCTCAAAACCCCCCAAATCATCCCACACGCCACGGTCGGCCAGTCGCTCTTATCGAAGGTGTGCGAAGGCGGTTTGTGTGACCTTTTTTTCTCCCCTGCAAACATTCTCGAGTCGGGAACGGAAAATGTGGTCTTAACCTTGATCGAAAAAGTTGATATGGAGGGACAGGTTTCTTCCTAGCTTATGTGTTTTGTACGATTGTGCTGGAGAGTACCGTCGAGAAAGAGTGATTTTTTATTTAACAGAAACTTCATGACTACCCTGAGCTGAAGCATCATCCTAGACGTACGGCCAAGCTGAAATTGTCAGTACACGATCAACACGATCTAGCGTTCGATCGAGCGAAATGTATTTCGGTCTCAAGTGTTACCCGGCTGGTTCGGAAAATATTAACCAATGTAAGATATTACGTTCCAGCGTGAAGAATTCGATTTGAGCCGCCTGTTTGAGGCGCAATTACAATCCGCTCGGCACTATCTCCCGGCGTGCCAGAGCGTGATGCGCGTTGCATAAGGAGAGCACACACACACACACACCGTTTTCGAGGCACCGCGACACTGATTGTTGCACTGGTGCGTGTGTGCCGATTGTGGTTTGTTTCGTTTTGAGGAGCATGAAATGAAAATTAGCCGTTCGCAGTGCGCGGCGTCCATAATGAACCACGGGCAGCGGCCAGTTTCACTTTCCGACAGTCGGATAAAGCCATCTTTTCCCCGCCCGGCACAATCAGTTCTGCAGGTTTACGAACGCATTTAGCAAGCGACGTGACGATACTAGTAACACGCGTTAGTGTTTCACTGGAGGGTTGCGTATCATTAAGACGAGCTAATGCACCACTCACTGCCCGACAACTTTCGTGCGATGGAGCTACTTGTTTATTCAGCGGAATAGATGATGAGTAGAAATTTCCTTAAGCCTTTGCGTAGGGTTTGTTGAAGAACGGAAGCCTGCTGTTGGTAGCGATCCTGTCTGATGGCTTTTTTCCTGCGCTAGAAACAAGTTGGAAATCTGTGTCAGAAGGACTTTGGACTCGTCGGTCGTCACATCATATTTACTGCATTGACACTACTTACTTTTTGTGATGTTTTCGTTGCAAAAACGATAAAAATTTTGTGCACTTAATCGTAAAGCAACACCTGGCCTAGTGTCATCATCGGTTTGCAGTTTGCCATACAAGCTGAAGAAAGCCATTTTGTGCTTCGGGCGCTTTGAACGGTGACATAGTTTTTGCAGCGTTTTGAGGGTTGAACGCTCTCGTTCATTTGCGGTGCAACTATTCCACAGCCAACAACACCACCGGTACGAATGAATGCTCACCTTTCAGACACTTGTCAAACGGATGAAGAAAAATGGCATTACATCAGTGAGCACTGGGTTGCTGGTGCAAAATACTACTCAAATAAAAATAACCCCGGGTCCCCCGGTTAGCTCCAGCACAATTGTGTGCAAACAAACTCACGTAATGCGAAAAATAAAGCGTATGGATGTGGTGTTGCCGGCGGCAAGGTGGTGTGTGGTGAGATCTCCCACTAAGCTGTGGAGAGTTAGGCCGTCTGGCGCTGTGTGCGTCTACCGGACGCTGGCTGACCTTCGTAAGGGGCCGTTGGTGTGTGCGTGTTTTTTGTTGTTGTTGTTTGTCCTACGATCGAGAGAACTGCTTCAGTTATTTATCTCGTTTGTTGTGCCCTAAAGCTCGGGAGCTGCATTTAGTACAGTGCGCTGCGAGTTGAGAGTCTTGGGTATAGTTTTCATCTTTGAAATATAGGTTGTATTGGTAATCGAGGCTAGCTTTAGAAGCAAATTACTTTTTTTCTTTTAATGACTGTGACTTTTAGTAACTTTTATTGACTTGGTTAACAGTTAATTCATTCAAGATCATTATTGAAGTTCAACTATACAAATTATAGTGTCTGCTTCATGCTGAAGATCTTTATTGACAGCTGTTTTTAACAATTTTGTTTGTTTCATTCATTTAGAGAGACTTTGAATCTCATGGACCTCATTTGCCTTTTAAGGATGGAACAAGAAAGGCCAAAACTCGTGTTCAACTGACAACAAAACTAGCCACTGTCAGTTAAGCCCCGATAATAACAATACAGCTGTGATCGCTGTATATGTGATCGCCAGTTATAGCTTACATATTGTGAAATATTTCATGCATTGAAAGCATACAATTTTGCATGTGGGTTAACTTATTAACAATTTTTGTTGTCTTTCCTATATTTTTCCCGGGTTTGTCAGCAATTTTTTGATATTTGAAGAAACTATATGTACATTATTCTGATTGAAATAATGTTATTAAACATTTTATTTGCTCCATTAAAGACAGTTATGAGCAAAAAGTTGAGTAAACCTCTTTATTGCTGTTACATAAAACTAAATTTATTGAAAGAAGATCACCAACACATTAAGTTTGTTACACACTGTATGCCCACCCATCATCACGTTGCTCGGTATTAGGTTTTGCAGTTAGTTTCGTTGTCGATTTTGCATCACTTTTTGTTGTTGAGCTGACTAGACATTTTCCTTTGAGATGAGTTGCCGTTCGTACCCGTTGTATGGCTTTACGTGTCAAATTTCGTACTTCCTCTCGTTACATCTCCCTGCCCCATCCTTTCCACTTCACTTTGCACCCCGAACCTAATCATCTCCCGGTACCTGTTCGATTGATTTTAATGAGACAAAGTAAGGGAAACGCGCACCATTCGTCAGGGTGGATGGCAAAAGCATAGACCCTCTTGTTGCAGCGGTTGTTACTGACGATGTGAAGCGGAAGTGATCATGGGCGCCACCAGAGTCGGTAGATGCATCCCGATGGGAGTGAAACAGAGAGGTGTTTCGATCGGTAGCAACACACAGAGCGAGATGGAGCGCTTTTCTAGAACAGGTTACACTCAAGTGGTGACTTGCGCCTGGGATGGAAATAATATTTTTCTTTTACCAACC
Source organism: Anopheles maculatus (assembly GCA_002091835.1). Classification (NCBI taxonomy): domain Eukaryota; kingdom Metazoa; phylum Arthropoda; class Insecta; order Diptera; family Culicidae; genus Anopheles; species Anopheles maculatus. The sequence continues at coordinate 119,468 of KZ061627.1, read as the reverse complement.
TTCTTTAAAAGTGGGACACTTGAGATGAGGCCATTTGGTGTTGGATCTGGATCTGGACGGGGTTTTCCTGGCGGGTGAAACTGGCCGACTGAGTTTGCCAGCTTCCACTAGCAGTAAACAGCTTTCTTCGGGTAAACTGGATGCTTTCTCATGTATGCCATCAGTTCACTTATCTCGGCAGCCGGTTAGCTTGTTAGGATGGAAATTAGTAGCATCGTTTTCTTTTATAAAGTCTGTTTAGCGATTGAAGCTTAATTATGATTAAGAATGCGCATGAAACTAAAGAGGAAATATTTTAAAACAATGTGAAGCATAAATTGTTTAACTATTTAAAAGACTCTTTTATAGTTTAATTTGCAATGTAGATTGAATCACATTGCATCTAAAAGGTTTTAATTCATTCACCAAGAAGTGAACAAGGCTCCTCTTCTGCACTGGTGTATATTCTACTGCATATGTACAGCCATCGTTTTGACCTTAAGAAAAAGGAAATCCGCCAATAAATATGTGCCAAACGGGCACTGTAGTCGTGTGACATTTCCGCTTCAACGACGGAAACTACCGCCACGGTCTGCATCCCTCCGCTGGTGGCCCCGGCTCAGGCAAAATGTCTTAGTTAATGAAATCTTGCCTACCATCATCGATCAGTACACGCCTAATAAAGCAAAGCAGCATCCTTTCCGGCAACGTTTAGATACGGTGGGAAGCTGTCGAAAGACAGCAACAGCTTACAGACAACGAACCCTCCCTACGATACCGGGCCAGTGCGTGGCGAAAGCCAAAGGTCTTGCCGGCTGCAAATCACGCCCGTTCGTACCTAAAAAAAAAGACATAGTTGAGTGGTGCAGACGACACGGGACAGTAATAGTATCACCAGTGTCATGAACATTGTGCGTGCATAAAAGCAGTTTGTCGTCAATTCCTCTTTAGGCTGGTGGGACCAAACGGTAAAGGTATGGAGCGAGGTATGCCTTCATTCGTCTTAAGGTTTCACGTACTTTTTTGAAAGCATTAAGTGACTGCTGGTGTGTGTGTGTATCGTGCAGATAGCCTATGCTTAATACGTGCCTTTGAATAGCTACAATAGACCCGGCAAAGGTTTCCTTCACGTCGTAGTCGCCTTCTTATTGTCCACGGCAGTTTGTGGCGTTTTATCGTACGCACGGGTTTATGAGTGCGGCGGCGCTTACGATGGTGACGGATGGTGGTAGCTGCATGTGCGTCGTTGCATCTAATCTAAGTGTCAAAGACAAAATGACGGAAGAAACCTATGGACCTATGGACTTCCTGGTGATGATGCTTGGTGGGTGCTGGCGACATCTCATGCGATTCACGTGCTTCTTATCATTCGATTTATGTTCCATACAAAGAGTCGTTTTGTTGCTTTAGAAAGTGGTTTAGATTATTGTCTTTTTTGTTAAAGAAAGCCTCAAGAATGTGTTGAGATGATGGTAATTTTTAAAGCATATAGATTTATTACACTGAACGCCTGGTAGAGGAGAAGAGATGATTTATCTTGTGCTATTGTGTGATGCTACGTGAAGGTATGTGGAATGTTTGTTTTATAGAGGATTTACAATTTAACTATATCTTGTGTTTGGGGATAATCTTAGGAATTTTGGCAACTTGGAAAAATGCGACGCAGAAGTTACAAACATGTTTAACAAATAACGTACGAATTGATGTAAAAATAGTTTACCAACAATAGACCTGATAGAAACCTATGCAAATGAGGCATCTTCAGGCGTGCAAAATCTACAGTATAAACTGTATGTTTGTGAGAACTTGATAAGATGTTAATTACACTTTTTCTATTCCGTCCGTTCATCTATAGTTGAAAACACTAACGACAAGTTCTTTTAAACTAAAATGGTATGAAGTTTGTTATGTTATACAGTGTTGGACAACGGGCGGTCCGGTGGTAGATGCGACAGCGGCGCCGGTCTTCACACGGCAGGACCGGGGTTCAAGTCTCATCAGGACCGTTCCCCCATAGTGAGGACTGACTATCCAACTATGCGGTAACAATAAGTCTAGTAAGCCAAAAATGGCAGGCATGACCTAAGAGGCCGTTAGGCCAAGAAAGAAGAAGTGATGGACAATAGAATAAGACCATCTATTTTTCTGATAATCTTAGATGAAAATTTTGTTAATATTAAAGTCCAAACAAGTTTTCAAACAAGATGCATTTTAAGTTAATACAATAAACAAAAACAGAGTATATATTATGTTTTAAGTGTAAGTGATTTGGCAAGCGTAATAGCGATAATCACTTATCTTAAGCTTACTTTTCTTCTTTGGCTCTACCATCTCAAGAGGAATGAACCTGCCATTAATGGTTTAATTAATGGCGGTCTGATGGAATTCCAAAGCAGGTCCTGCTTTATACAAGCATGTGTAGCTTGGTCCTATCTCGTACTAAAGTTCTCAAGTACAAAATTCAAGAGGTATGTTTACATTAATAGTTGAAAGTATTATAGACGCGTTAAGAATATGGTCACCTTTGTATGTTGTCCACCTTGGTCACCTGTCAGCTGATATTTGACCAATTTTCTAGATAACCATAAGCATGTCATTGATTGAAATTTGTTACATGGTCTTTGCGGGTTATTGTAGAAAGTATCCCTGACCGCATTGAAGATCTCTGGCATAACCCGTTCAAACAATACATTTAATTAATGTTACTGAACTGTATCTCATACCTTATCTTTCTATAACGTAACATATTAACCTTTATTAACTATGCGTCCTTTGTCATTTCTTTGTAAACTCCCCTATCAACTGTAACCTCTATTGTGATCGTCGTTAAGGCGTTGAACGTCCACACCTTCTAGTTATCTTTAACCTCCAGAAACAATCGCCTTTGAACTAGCTCCATTATATGTATGATCACACTTTATCACCTGCACTTCTTTCATGTTTGCGAAATTTACAGAGCTATTTACCGTTAACGACAATGTTTTTTGTTTTCTCCTGTCCCTGTTTTGGTGTTGTTTTCAAGCACCGAAAGCTAATCATAGCGAAACAAAGAACTATGGCCGTTTGGCCGTTCCATGCTTGACCGCCCATGCTCAATACTCTGCACCGGGGGCACCGGCCATGATGATTGTTGGTGCGGTTCAACAATTTCGGCAAATGAATTTTACATGAAGGTCAGCAAGACAGAGGGGTATGGGGTCACCCAAGGAAGCTACCGAGTGGTCTAGTGGTTTGGCCATAAATCAAACGCCCGAAATCTTGGACGAACGCATACGTAAGCGCCTCAAAGTGCTGCAATTCGGGTTACACTGGTCCGGTGGCCGTCTAGTACACGCGTGTAAGCTTCACATTAGGTGAAGGTGAAAAGAGATTCAATGTCTTTTTAGCACGAAATCATCACTTTTTCTAAACGTGCAGCTTGCTCCAATGCACTTAAACTTAAGGAGTGAGGGGAACGTTTGCGGTTGATTTAGTTTACGTTTCGTTGTTTATGTGTCCACCAGGCCACTACGCTTACTAACGCGCTTAATACGGGTACATCGAATATAATGCTCGCATGGTCATCTGTTTTGTACGATCAAGTAACGTTTGCATTTTTATGTGCCTGCCTACTGGGGCGCAAAGCACGGGACGTCGATTAACTGATCCAAGTCCATTATGTTTGGCGTGTTTGATCGCCCGATCAGAAACACTTTCATTGCAACCTTCTTTATGGTGATGGGTCGGTGTTGGTTGGTTTGGGTTAGAGAGTGAAAAGCCATCTCCTTACGCTGCCGCTGTCCCATTCCCGTACCTTGTTTTGAGGGAAAAGTGTTCACATAACACACACATAGCTATTTTTTTTTGCAAGCAGCTGAAGCATCAAATAGCCCAACGCTTCATTGCCGGTTTCGGTTGCAAGCTTCGTTAGTATTTTCTTACCCTCCATTGGTCGGGAAGGGCTTTTTAGTGTATTAATTCGATCGTACCGTTTCGGTTACAGAGCTGTTGAAGCACCTTCACCGAGATCTAATTACCATTATTATATAAAGCGCGATGTCTAAGCTTTTCTAGCCTTTTGTCCCTTCAACAACTGTAACCAGATGATGGACTTCAGCGGGTTTGTGCTTCGAACAGAAATCTCCCAGTGTCAAATAAACAGTTTCACTCTTCACTTAATTGGTGGTGCGAAGAAGGGTGGCTACAATTATTTTCTACAGTGCCACAATGTGATGCCGAGCCACACATAAGAAGCTTCATCCGGAATAATCATGATCATAAACACATCAAAAAGGCACCATTCATGGCAGCTGGGGTTGAAGATAATGGGGCGCAAAAATGCTTCAACCACTTCTATTACAATTTCCCGTGATTGGAGCAGTTTTCCACAGTGTGTGCGCAATTATATCATCAGCTGTGCTGCATCTCTCACTCTCTCTCTCTCTCTCTCTCTCTTAATGGCACTCGCAAGCAGGTATGCACCGTGATATCTCATATCTACTGGGTTGGGATGTTATGATTGGGGCGAAGGTTTTGTTTCCCCGATTCCCATCGGGTACGATAAACCTTCGAGAGAGGCTTTCAATTAGCAACAATTCGTTGCTTCCTCGTTTTTTTTTACATTTTATTTCACTCCCATTTGAATGCGAATGATCGTGCCCTTTTCGTCGGCAGTTAATTTTGACTTCCTACTTTAGCTCGACGGCTGCACATTAAGCGAACCGAACGGGTGGTCGACCGATCGGTAGCTGGCTGGTAAAAATGGTTCGAGGGGAGGAATGAGTGTTCGTTCCGCTCCGGAATTCTTATGACGCAGATTTCACAATCATTATTGTGATTCATCTACGTTCGAACCAGTTCAAAGAACTTTACGCGATCGGTTGGTGAAAGCGTTGGGTTGGGTTAGTAAAAATAGACAACGCCCATAAACTGTTCGGCGTCTAGCCGAGAACGGTTTCAGAACGCAAATCGATCGTAGGGATTGTGGGAGGGATAAAAGGCAGATGAGGTTGGGTTTTTTGTTCGTTGGATCGAGCGCAGCACGATCGAGGGGGTTGGCATCCTTTCTCAATACATTTAAAATTGATCATTCTGTCACATTGAAAGTGAAACCGTTTTTCCATTAGAAAAAAGTGGTTTGTTTACTAGTTTTCCGAAGCTGTAATTCAAATTGTAATTTATATTTTACATCGATTCTTCGCTTCGCTTTGAAAAGTGTATGAAAAGAAAAGCATTCACAGCACGGTTCCATTCAATTGAAAATGCACACCATCACACCGAGTGGGGACTACACAAGCGGAGAGCAATTTGTATGCAAATGATACGATTGTTTGAATCGGTAGCAGCAGCAGCAGCAACAGCTGTAACCGTGGAATGCAGTGCCGAAATGAATTGATCGGTTGGAAAAATCGTGGCACGCACCACTTTTCTTCCGCTCGCATACATTTCACGGCTTTCATACGGCGGTGCCGATCGGCTGGCAGCGACCAACGTAACCGATCGAATGGGCGGCTCGGTTTTTCTTTGCCCCCAAAACCGTGTTGTAGATCGGTGGCATTATTCGGCCGAGTTTGCTATGGAGCTTTACACTGGTCCGGTGGCCGTCTAGTACACGCGTGTAAGCTTCACATTAGGTGAAGGTGAAAAGAGATTCAATGTCTTTTTAGCACGAAATCATCACTTTTTCTAAACGTGCAGCTTGCTCCAATGCACTTAAACTTAAGGAGTGAGGGGAACGTTTGCGGTTGATTTAGTTTACGTTTCGTTGTTTATGTGTCCACCAGGCCACTACGCTTACTAACGCGCTTAATACTGGTACATCGAATATAATGCTCGCATGGTCATCTGTTTTGTACGATCAAGTAACGTTTGCATTTTTATGTGCCTGCCTACTGGGGCGCAAAGCACGGGACGTCGATTAACTGATCCAAGTCCATTATGTTTGGCGTGTTTGATCGCCCGATCAGAAACACTTTCATTGCAACCTTCTTTATGGTGATGGGTCGGTGTTGGTTGGTTTGGGTTAGAGAGTGAAAAGCCATCTCCTTACGCTGCCGCTGTCCCATTCCCGTACCTTGTTTTGAGGGAAAAGTGTTCACATAACACACACATAGCTATTTTTTTTTGCAAGCAGCTGAAGCATCAAATAGCCCAACGCTTCATTGCCGGTTTCGGTTGCAAGCTTCGTTAGTATTTTCTTACCCTCCATTGGTCGGGAAGGGCTTTTTAGTGTATTAATTCGATCGTACCGTTTCGGTTACAGAGCTGTTGAAGCACCTTCACCGAGATCTAATTACCATTATTATATAAAGCGCGATGTCTAAGCTTTTCTAGCCTTTTGTCCCTTCAACAACTGTAACCAGATGATGGACTTCAGCGGGTTTGTGCTTCGAACAGAAATCTCCCAGTGTCAAATAAACAGTTTCACTCTTCACTTAATTGGTGGTGCGAAGAAGGGTGGCTACAATTATTTTCTACAGTGCCACAATGTGATGCCGAGCCACACATAAGAAGCTTCATCCGGAATAATCATGATCATAAACACATCAAAAAGGCACCATTCATGGCAGCTGGGGTTGAAGATAATGGGGCGCAAAAATGCTTCAACCACTTCTATTACAATTTCCCGTGATTGGAGCAGTTTTCCACAGTGTGTGCGCAATTATATCATCAGCTGTGCTGCATCTCTCACTCTCTCTCTCTCTCTTAATAGCATTCGCAAGCAGGTATGCACCGTGATATCTCATATCTACTGAGCTGGGATGTTATGATTGGAGCGAAGGTTTTGTTTCCCCGATTCCCATCGGGTACGATAAACCTTCGAGAGAGGCTTTCAATTAGCAACAATTCGTTGCTTCCTCGTTTTTTTTTACATTTTATTTCACTCCCATTTGAATGCGAATGATCGTGCCCTTTTCGTCGGCAGTTAATTTTGACTTCCTACTTTAGCTCGACGGCTGCACATTAAGCGAACCGAACGGGTGGTCGACCGATCGTTAGCTGGCTGGTAAAAATGGTTCGAGTGGAGGAATGAGTGTTCGTTCCGCTCCGGAATTCTTATGACGCAGATTTCACAATCATTATTGTGATTCATCTACGTTCGAACCAGTTCAAAGAACTTTACGCGATCGGTTGGTGAAAGCGTTGGGTTGGGTTAGTAAAAATAGACAACGCCCATAAACTGTTCGGCGTCTAGCCGAGAACGGTTTCAGAACGCAAATCGATCGTAGGGATTGTGGGAGGGATAAAAGGCAGATGAGGTTGGGTTTTTTGTTCGTTGGATCGAGCGCAGCACGATCGAGGGGGTTGGCATCCTTTCTCAATACATTTAAAATTGATCATTCTGTCACATTGAAAGTGAAACCGTTTTTCCATTAGAAAAAAGTGGTTTGTTTACTAGTTTTCCGAAGCTGTAATTCAAATTGTAATTTATATTTTACATCGATTCTTCGCTTCGCTTTGAAAAGTGTATGAAAAGAAAAGCATTCACAGCACGGTTCCATTCAATTGAAAATGCACACCATCACACCGAGTGGGGACTACACAAGCGGAGAGCAATTTGTATGCAAATGATACGATTGTTTGAATCGGTAGCAGCAGCAGCAGCAACAGCTGTAACCGTGGAATGCAGTGCCGAAATGAATTGATCGGTTGGAAAAATCGTGGCACGCACCACTTTTCTTCCGCTCGCATACATTTCACGGCTTTCATACGGCGGTACCGATCGGCTGGCAGCGACCAACGTAACCGATCGAATGGGCGGCTCGGTTTTTCTTTGCCCCCAAAACCGTGTTGTAGATCGGTGGCATTATTCGGCCGAGTTTGCTATGGAGCTCACGAAAGAAAACAAAAAGAAAAATGGGGCCCCGATTTATGAAAGGCGTTTTGAGGTTGACAAAAAAATTGTGTGGGTTTTTTTATTATAGTATGTTTTTAACAATTATTCGAATGAAATAAAAGATGATTTACTGTATAGTATAAGTCGATATGTTATGAAGAATTTATAAATAATTTTAATACTACGTGACTAAATGATCTGACATGCCTTTGCTCTAATAGAACAAACTCTGCATGACATTTGATACCTGTTCTTACCGTGTGAATGACCAGAGGACCATCAATTTGAATAATATATAATTTATGTTAATGTATATCCAGCAGCGTCAAAACTTTCTATGAATTTCACGTTGTTTTAAATGTCACAATTGGCACATTATATCTGATACCTTAGTGCAATTTATTTTGCTTTACGCAATTTTTCCCAATATCAGTTGGAGTTGTCTTTGATTTTGTAATTTGATTTCATTCTTTTTCTAATACTTTTTTTTGCTCTTTCAAATGGTCAGGTTGTCATGACAATAACACCAATAAAAACAGTTGCTTCAACCAATAGATTAAATCCAACTAATTTCTGTAACCTAAACATAAGAAATAATAATCCAGAAGGGTTCATTAAATGTATCATGAATCGATACATTTCCATCCGATATTTCATTTATTGTATTAAATTGCTTCGAAATTTTTACTGTCTCTCAAACAATGTCGATTTACCATGCAAGATCGTGTTAGTAAATAGAGTTTTTCTATATGTTTAGTTGTATTAATATGTTTACGAATATTTTTTTTCCCTAGTCATCGTTGAAACAACTATGCATATCTTCCAGATTATGCATAGACTCTTAAACTTAGGAAACTTTTCGATACACCTAGCCTATTCATTGTCACTGATGACATGATCCTCGATTTTATTTGACTCAACTTTTGTTTTGCTTCTCGCATGATTTCCGATTTATGTTACGCTCGTAGTCCATTACTTTTCCCCACTGGTAGGTACTGTTTTCCACCCCACGTGTGTAATAACTGGTGGAAAAAAGGAACACTTTCACTGCTGATTAAAGCTTCAAAATTCCCAAGAGGAGATTTCATCGTGTCAGCTCAATTTGATATAGAGACTAGATTATTGTTTTCAAATTTTATACCTTTACTGTTCATCTGATGCATCTAAAGTTTGTAGAAAAATTTGAAAGACTTGCTTCCCGTAGCAGACCAACCTTAAATGCTACAAAACAGTAACTTACCAAAACGATTGTCCTACTTAGCAAGAGCCGACGAAACAAAAAACAAACAAACAAAATGATTGGCTACAGCGGGAGATGGATGGGTAGGCCAAAATAATATACGCAAGATGCAAGATGGAACTTTGGCCCCGCTAACCTCTCAAATGAAAAAAAAGAAAGGAAAACAAACCGGCATAGAATCGGCGATCGTTCAACCGTGATGCTACTGCGATAGGTTGTGCGGGCCATTCTCAAAAGTGAATCTTCTGGTCGTTAAACAAAACGAATGACATATTTCCGGTGGATTGAAGGTATCGTAAAATAGACCTGGTGGCCGAATCGTTACGCAATGTTGTGTTCTCTTAATGGATGTATGAGTGTGTGTGACACAAACAGTGACTATGTTTAGGAGTGTGTAGGAGTTTGGTAGAATATTTTTGTTGATCGTTGCTTTTTACAACATGAAGACTAGTGGCAATAAATGGGTCTGTTCATGTATGGAGGAAAAGGCTACCAAAATACCATACTTAATTGGATGTTTATGGCATGAATTTTGTAGCAAAACCTGTTATATTTCAAGAGACATTTATTGCAGTGTTCAATTATTTTGTATCATTGAAAGTTTACTTTTCTAGTTGTCCTCACACATAGCAGGAACGGGTATCGGTTCTACTTATGCAGGACTGACTATCTAGCTGCGGGTAAAACTATGCCACAGAAAGCCAGAAATGACTGGCCATGATCTGTAGAGATTGCAGTACCAAAGACGAATAAGAATTAACAAAATAATCAAATATTATATTTACACATGTCCTATATTTGCTTCAGTTGCGAAACTATTCTATGATCCTGAGTGCCATTTTCTCGCACTTTTTATCAATTTTAGCTGATTCTGGTTCCTTCAGTGTCTCTACAGTCTGTTGTAATTCTTATGACGTGACCAGATAATCAGAGTTTGGTCAGTATATTAGAGTAATAGTAATTATCATTTGGGCGGCCCAGTGGTGTATCCGATAGCGGCGCCGGTCTTCACACGGCAGGACCGGGGTTCGAATCCCGGCGGACCGCCTCCCCGTACGCAGGACTGACTATCCAGCTACGGGTAAAACCAAGTCATAGAAAGCTAGAAATAGCAGGCCAAGACCTTCTGAGGTTGTAGAGCCAGAGAAGAAGAAGAAGAAGAAGTAATTATTATAGTATCTCAAGATTTATGTTATTATCGATGCTGACTTTTAGACCCAAGACAGTTCATTCTTGCTAAAACTTTTTTGTTATATATCCAAGTACTTAGACGAGATATAACCTAAGTAAGGCAATAAGTAACAGGGATAACTCAATGGATCGTTAATTCTGTTGGTGATCTGTTTGATCACAATATTTCTATTAATTGTTTCCGTTCCCGTCTTTTGTCATCCTCATCCTAAAGACTTTTTATTTGCTTTCCCAATCACAGTTCCTCCTGCTCATTTTGTGTATGTATGTTTAGTTCTAAGATTTCTGACTTTGTATAGCCCTTGTGGCAAACAATTTGATTAATAAATAATAATAATCAGAATAGAGTTCGTGTGCTAAGCTTTTGCTATAAATAAGACTCATCGATCAGCGATGTTGATGTCTTCCGTGTTATACAAAATTATATCTCAAGTTTCTCTCTCTTTCACGATATTTTTAGTATAACTTTTAAAACACATTTGAACAAGTAACTCATAAGAATGTACAATGAACCAATAATTATAAGCTAGTATTCTCTAGTGTGAGTAAACACCGATCAACGTATGCAAATATGCTTGATCATCTCCAATGGGTCGTCGTCATGTCAGATTACCACATCATTACCGATAAAATCCATCTACATGTCTTTCGCCAACGAGCGTGCTCTGTTGCACAATGCTAACGTTGCATAAAACGCATTACCGATGAAGCCATTTCTTGGTAAAATAATTGATATAGTTTTAAGAGTCAACACCTTCCACCCACTTTGCCCACACTGCGCTCCCTGACGCTCATCGAACGGTTGACGCTTGATAAAAAGTGTCAAATCATTTAACCTGCCGTACATCGTGTTACACCCACCTACATACACACAATCACATGTATATAACAACCACTCCATCCAAGTGCACTGATTGCAATGTTTCATTTTTATTTTCCATTTTTTTCCCCCATGTTTCACCCGCCCTAACACAAACACACACACACGCGCGCCAACAGGTGATGATTTCACGCTCGGAATCGATGCTAAATCTGCTGCCGATCAGCGTTGCAACGAAGGTAAGTTGGGGATGATGGGTTAAATCGTGCACAAACACACTGTCAGCACACCCTCGACATCGCAACCAATCAATCATGCTTTTTCAATCGCCGCTCGAAATGCTGGTTACACATTCGATACCGTTGTTCGTTCGGTTCGTTCTAACCGCTTAGCCCTTGTGGCAAACAATTTGATTAATAAATAATAATAATCAGAATAGAGTTCGTGTGCTAAGCTTTTGCTATAAATAAGACTCATCGATCAGCGATGTTGATGTCTTCCGTGTTATACAAAATTATATCTCAAGTTTCTCTCTCTTTCACGATATTTTTAGTATAACTTTTAAAACACATTTGAACAAGTAACTCATAAGAATGTACAATGAACCAATAATTATAAGCTAGTATTCTCTAGTGTGAGTAAACACCGATCAACGTATGCAAATATGCTTGATCATCTCCAATGGGTCGTCGTCATGTCAGATTACCACATCATTACCGATAAAATCCATCTACATGTCTTTCGCCAACGAGCGTGCTCTGTTGCACAATGCTAACGTTGCATAAAACGCATTACCGATGAAGCCATTTCTTGGTAAAATAATTGATATAGTTTTAAGAGTCAACACCTTCCACCCACTTTGCCCACACTGCGCTCCCTGACGCTCATCGAACGGTTGACGCTTGATAAAAAGTGTCAAATCATTTAACCTGCCGTACATCGTGTTACACCCACCTACATACACACAATCACATGTATATAACAACCACTCCATCCAAGTGCACTGATTGCAATGTTTCATTTTTATTTTCCATTTTTTTCCCCCATGTTTCACCCGCCCTAACACAAACACACACACACGCGCGCCAACAGGTGATGATTTCACGCTCGGAATCGATGCTAAATCTGCTGCCGATCAGCGTTGCAACGAAGGTAAGTTGGGGATGATGGGTTAAATCGTGCACAAACACACTGTCAGCACACCCTCGACATCGCAACCAATCAATCATGCTTTTTCAATCGCCGCTCGAAATGCTGGTTACACATTCGATACCGTTGTTCGTTCGGTTCGTTCTAACCGCTTACCCGCGTTCCGTTCTGGTGTGTAATTTACCCGTAATGGTAGTTTAGTGTAAGGGGTGTTTTTTTATTCTACCACCCTCTCAAGCACATGATCACGCGAAACGCGTTTGACAAGTTCATTAAGGTCAGAGTCAGAGTGGTAGAATGCGATTGACGTGCGCTGTAACCGTTTATTTACAGTGGAAAGGTTAACATAGATAGGAAAAGTGCTAGCAGCTTGTTGGTTAGTAGTCGGTTAGGTTAGCTTTTTGAAAATAACTTAATTTTTGTTTAAGATTCTAAGTACATGCTTTTGTGCTAACTTATTGGTTTTGTTTGTTTGACTTATAAGCAAAAGAATGATGTTGTATTTAACTATTGCTGGCGATTTAAATTTGCAGTCAAGGTGCAGTGCAAGCTACCAACGTTTAAAAAACGCCTGGAGTTATGCATTTATTATTACAAAATGTGTTCATTATTACAGATTTAACAACTTTGATATTCTAAAGTAAATAAATTAAGCAGTAGTCTATATCCTAATCCTTATCAAACACAAACCTTATCTTCTGTTTATTATTTTATCTAGAACAGTAACCTAGTGGCTTAAAGTAAATGTTTTGAAAATTCAAGTGTGACAAATTTTTATGTCCATTGATTTATATCTTTCATCTTGTAAGATCTACTTGGGTACAAAAAAAAACAACTCCTTCCACCACACTTGTTAAAAGTGAATGAATTTCCTTGTTTTCTATCGCCCATTCACCATCGCGACCGTGATTAGCCGTCGTGACTAATGTCTAAGCACTTGACGCTGATAGATCATCGATCCGGGTGAAGCGATCGTTCCGGCGGATAACACGAGTTAAAACCCAGCTCCATCGTTTCCCCCCCACTCCCATTTTTCGCAGCTGATTGCACAAAAAGAATAACCAGGAAAATCCCCACGCAGGGAAAACAGTCTTGTACAGCTGCATAACGCACACGCACCGCTGGAATTCTCGTCGGCGAACACGGCGACGCAGTGCAACAAAGCAAAAGGGAGGAAAACAACAAAATGGGCAAAATCTACAAATAAGTTCATTGTTGGCTGTTGCATAATTGTGTAGACTCGATGCAAACCCACGATGCAGTCTCTACATTGCTGCACCGGGCGGTGCAGTACGCGCGAATGTTTTTATGTAATGTGTCGATGTCGACGTCCTTTGTCTTTTTGTGTGGGGAGGCCTGGGAAAGGAGAGGTGAAACGCGGTAAGGGCAGGAACGATCAAAGTTGAAGGTCTTGCTCAGCGTCGGGACGGGACGCCAATTGTTTCTTCTCGCCGTGGTGAGCCCTTCCACGGATGGGCGGTTGTTAAAAATGTCGGCAATTCCACGCACTTTCGCTTCTTTTCGCGATGCCGATGCGTTCGCTTTCCCACGGAAGTGTGCGTCGTTCGTCGGCTGTTGCCGCGGCGAAATCGGGCTCTGAACCCAGAAAACGAAGAAAACGCGTAAAGGTACAGGAAGAAGAAGTTTGGCAAGTAAAAGAAAAATTGGCAAAAAAGCCCTCCGCCGCTAATTATTGAAGATCGAACTTTGGCTTGAATAACAAAAAAATCCCTTAACATACGTTTCGGGCTTGTAAGACACTCGTGGCAGGCGTAGCCATTTTTTTTTCTTGTGTGTGCTCACGAGCTTGCTTTGAGTGTGTTTATTTATTTACATTTGCTGCTTCTTTTTTTCTTCTACGGGACATACACGCAAAATACAACTGGGTCAAGCGCCCGCTTGCAAAAGGCCCCCACTTGAGTGGAATTAAAATATCGATGAGGAACTGCAGCGCTTCCAGCTTTCCTTTGGGCTTGGGTGAAGTAGGACGAACATTGCTCATTTGCATTCCTGGTGGGCTAAAGGTATGGGGTTGGGCTGTGGATGTACATGTGGATTTTTGCATGATTTTACAATAAACCGAGGCGCATCCTTTATTAGAATGGGTTATGGTAGGTAAAGTTTACATCAATTAAGCGTTTCTAATTGCTTTTATATGATTTAATTATCTTGATGATAAACTCTGTTCAATAGTATTGGCTAAGAAAAATATATGGCTGAAGGTCGGACTACTGTTACTGAAGGTCGTGGATTGAATGGCTAGCTACCTTTTATTTGTAGCAAGGTATGTAACTATTCCGAACTGTGGGATAAGAAAGTCTAATTCGTCACTATAAGATCGGCATGAAGTAGTATAACTAATTTTGAGTAGTAATTTAATCAAAATTTTGTTTAGTTGAAATTTTTTAAAATTAAACACGCTTATGAAGTAATATAGATTAAGCCAGAAAATATACTAATAAAAAATGGGTTGTAACTAATAAAATTATGCAAAGTTATTAGATAACTTAATAGCGTAATAAGTACACTATAAATAAATATAGTTAAAGTTATAAATCAAAATTAAAAAATCAAAATAAATATAGTATAGTTAAAGTATAAATATAGTTAAAGTTATAAATCAAAATTAAAAAATAATACACCTAGGCCGGTTGGTTACAAAAATCCGCATCTCGATTCACTGTTCTCCGCTAGTCGCTCATAGATGGCGCTGTAACGAACAGCGCTCATCAGGGGTAAACAACCAGATCGTGGACCAACACTCGAGCGTTTCTCGCTTGCTGAGTGTGTAAATATCAAACCGAAAATAGGGAGGGCTAGAATAACCTGATCTTGAATATCATTTTCGCACATTATTTAGGTTCAGTACATAGCTTTTTTGATAAATGGTAGCATATTTTCTTTTGCTGTGATCGTTGAGATTACTGGCTAAATTGTTTTTATATGAATTACTTATATTAAATAAGAATTGTTTCGTTGCTTACTGTATTAATAATCCGTCTCATTTTGTTTATATTTTGAAGGCGTTTCGATTAAGAATTAAATTTTTTTTATTTTTTTTTTAATTTATATTTTTTCTCAATTCAAATTTTGAATCTCATCCGGGTCGTCTAGCACCTTGGACAACTCAGACACGGGAAAACTTCAGTCTATTAGGCCAAAAATTTCTAACACAAATTAAAAAAAAACTGTTCAGGTACAACTGAAATCTATCACTGGATGTGCTCAGTAAGTTGTCATTCGTTTGATTGAAAGCATATTTCAAGTAACACTGAAACAACCCCAACCTAAGGTTAAACTGTGTCCATTTTCCATTCCCCTGTCTGCATGCGAGAATAAAGAGTCATAAAAGTACTTGACAAAGGGGTGCAAAAAATAAAAATCAATCTAATCCACCACCATCGATCGCACGCACGCAATGTGGGGGATTTTGCCGAGTGAGTACTTAAATTTAAACGCGCGACCACCATCTCAATAAACCAGATCGTTGACAACCTCCCCGTACGTTCGAGCAAGCCGTGTCCCGTTGGTCCACGTCGCGGTGGGAAAATCGATTACATTTAGCTGCCCTTGACGACTTGACGACAAAGGTACGAATTTTCCGCGTTACCGAATTGCCGTGCTGCCCCCATACCGGTGGAACACGACGACGGCGAGATGCCGTTTAAAATTAGATTAGCGCCAATTTGTCATACGCCTTAGCGTTGCGCTCAAAGACTCAAGTCTAAAGTCTAACGCACCGCCGTACGACGAATGACCGTGGGAATCGTGCACCGTTTGCCCTTTTTCGGATGCAGCTCGGATGGTTGGACGTGTGGCGAAGGATCAATGGAAGTGAAAGTGGCTGATGCGATTTTTCACCCGGACACTGAAACTGTGCAGTTACAGTAGCCCTTTTTTCTCGGGTATCACCATCACAAGGATACTCCTTGCCCCATTGAAGCAGATCGCTTTGGAGTCAATTTCCTACGCAACCTATCCGCCACGATCAGTGATCATGAGCAGTAATCCAATAAGGGAAATTGAAGCCAACAGGTGTTGGATACGAAGGAAAAGTGTTTTCATTACGTTCGAAAATCGATCACCGGCAGTTGGGAGGCATCTAAGCAGAAAGTTTTCCATTCATTGTTTCTATTTAAAATGGAAATCGATCTCGTTAGTAGCGGAGAGGAAAAGTAAACAATAAGGGACAGAAGATCTGAAATATTGTAGGAAAGACGGATTTTGTTTAATAATGAAAATTGTACTTCAGTAGACAAATTGTTCATTCACTTAGTTCAGATTCAATGGAGAAATAAGATAAATCATAAAAATATGTTACCAATTTTAATATAGTGCAGTTTTTTTAAATAAGTAAATGAAAATTTTATCATCATTGCCTTTTTATATTTAGTTCATTTCCAAATAAAATATCATAATATACCGATACCATACTTAAATCATCTGAGATTATCACATTTCATGTTGTACAGGTAATGAGAAATCGATAGAATAACATACAGTGATGGACAAAATAATAAGACCACCTCGTTCTTAGAGTCTTCTTCATCCTTAATTTCATTCGCAATTTTGTTTTTGTTCAGAAATCAATTTTAAAACATAAAAAACATATTTTTTAACAATCGAAGTAAGAAACAGTTTCAATGTTGAAAGAGCATTGGGTCAACGGGGTTTCTTGGCCTAACGACCTCTTAGGTCATGCCTGCCATTTCTGGCTTACTAGACTTATTGTTACCGTACAGTTGGATAGTCAGTCCTCACTATGGGGTAACGGCCCTGATGAGACTTGAACCTCGGTCCTGCCGTGTGAAGACCGGCGCCGCTGTCGCATCTACCACCGGGCCACCCCAAAAGCTTTTGTTTATATTCTTTATTTAATGAATGGACTTATTTTGTTATTTCTTGTATTTTGGATATATTTTTAGCAGATAGGTTTGTTTTTGATGACTTCAAAGGTGCTGTTCATCACCCCCGTGTAAATCGGAGCTTATTTATAGGGCCGGTACTGATGCCACCATTTTTGGTTTTGTTTTTCACTTCGTGAATGTCCAACCCGATGTTTAGCATCACTTGCTCGATCCTTTTGTAAGCTTCTGCTTTCAAAACAAGATGGTCTTATTCTATTGGGCGTCACTGTAAGAGCAATATCAGATCGATGGATGTTAAAATTTGCTTGTTTTGCTAACAACTGCTGAAAAAATAAGTAAAAAAATAAGGGTACTGTAAAATAACATCTTGTACAAAAAGATTGCATACTTTCAGGCTCTTTAGATTAGAATCTCGTCACAATAATCAGAGCCTAGGTAATATTATTTATTTATTTTGATTTTATAGAAGTTATTTTTGTTTTAGTTTTTTTATTCAAGACATAGTTTGAAATATTTACATTTCAACGATATTTATTACCCTGAAACTAATGCAATCCACGCAACAAAACACCACCAGTAACGCTTTTATGCTAAAGTGGAATGTTTATCTTTTTAAGTCATGAAGTTGATAAGTTTTGATGTGAAATGTTTTTGTGTATTTTGTTGGCCGAAGATCAAGCTTATCAGAACCCACCACCAAGTAAAAACATTTTATTTTTCATTTCCCAAACATAAATCACTGATCACCAACGTTTATTTGCGTCTACCGTAAAGCAATGTACAGATTGTTTACAATTTCATGAAATAGAATATTCTGCACACACGTTCACGCATTTCCACCCCCAGATTTACGCAGTTTTGTACGTTCATCACGCTGCTGGCGGGTATCGGACCACGCGCCGGAAGCGTCCATAAAAAAACATTACCACCAGCTATAAATAATACAGACAGTCAAACTGTGAGTGAAAGTAATCGATCGATTGCGATACTGTACCCCGTTGCTACTACATCGAGATTTTATGACTCCCGCACCTATCGCATATCACCCGGGCCATATTATCTAAGAAGGTGGTTGTTAGATTTTCAATTTACGATACGGCCAAGGGTAGTACTGTTGGCTTATCGTAGCCATGATTGCGCCCGGCATTGCGAAACATTGGGAAACGGCGTAATCGTCATATACTTTATCTTGCCTAGTGCAAAAATCAATGCACCATCAACTTACAATTGCTCCAATAAAGCTCACCGAATCTTCAAAGGAGTTGCAAGTTAACGAAAAGCCGAAAACGGAAAACAAAGAGAGAGAGCATAACAACCCGCTTGCCGAAACATTCAACCCGATTTTCGATTCGGCAACAGGTTGCCCAAGTGCTAGACCGTGGAGGGAAGGAATAAATATCGTCGAGAGCTTAAATACATCCCGGAATCCCCGGTGCTTTGCGGGATTCGAGAACCGTGAACGCGCACGTGATCAAAAAGCTCGATCCATTGATCTCATTTTGATTCCACCGGGGATGATCATACGTTACGGCGAACTGAAGTCACCTGCATAAGCTCCACACACACCTCTCACTCTAACCGGTGGCCCAAACGGTTCGAAGTTCGATTGCCGTTCCGGATCTGCTCCAGTTTTATCGGTCAATTCGCTTTTTTTTTCGGTGGTTTCTCACGTACCGGCCTCCAGTAGCCGAAGTGTGAAGGAAAGATTTTTAATTAAATCACAATCAACCAACGCGCGCATGCACGCACACACACACACACATACGCTACATGTCCGCAACGCTCTCCAACATCGATCTCGTTTTTAACCCACCAGCTAGCCAGAAGATGTGGGCCAGAGCGAGAGAAACCGATATTTCCACTCCATACAAATGTCGGACACCCTCGACTGTTGGGTATAGTATCTCCCCATAATGTACACCCCGATAGTAACCACCCCACTCCACTCGGGGGTGATATCCAACGCCAAAAAAAAAGAAAAACAAGCGTCTCCACACCTTCCTGGTACCACCGCACCGGTGAGATAGCCGAAAAAAGAGATGCCGCCACTATGGTCGACCGCGTTGGAGGTGTTTGAAGGTGGCCAAAAAGTTTGCCCGAACAGTGACGGTGCGATGCGAGTTTCGCGGGTGCGCAGTTAGTTCAGATTCGGAGGGCAGCTGGCCCAGTTGTCGGTGTTGTCGCGTCGAATTGTGTGTTAGCTGTCGGCAGAGAACACCGGAACGGCTGTTGTAACGGTAGCTCGTTCACCGTGTGTTCGACAAATTCCAGACGAGCTGTCGGAGCGGTGTCAAGTGTGGTGAATCCGTGTGAATGTAGCAGTACCGCGAGCTTGTTGTTCTGGCCAGAAGTGCGAAGCGACACTGTTGTTTGTATGTGGCACGATCAGTTGGGATCTGTTGGGAGGGACTACGTGATGGAAGAAGCTACGAAGCGCAGCAAATGAAAAGCTGCACAGTTTTCTAAACATTACGAAAAGCTAATGAGAATAATCGATTCATTAGCAGTGGCATGGCAAGATCACGCTAGAACTTCCTTCGGATATCCTGCTCGTCAAGCTGTAACTGTCATCTTCCGGACCTGAAGTATGTCAGTTGAAGCTACGCTAAGAGTGATTATTATAAATGCGATGTGTTGGGGCTGGCCGATGGCAAGATGCTAACCTACATTTACTGTACCAACTTCGACCGACTGATACCAGCAACGGCCCACCGTGGACCCAACATAAGCTTTCGAATTCTACAAAACAGCACGGAAGTCCGGGTTCTGTCTACCGGCTGCAAACAACGGGAATGTCCACATTTGCTTATGTTTTGCTCTCGCAAAGTATAAAACACACAAACACTAACGGAAAAAAATGCGAAACAACGCACAACAAATACCGACATTCTTGGGCAGGTTCTTGGGCTGATTTTAACGCTCCGTTGTCAACGTTTTAACAACGGTACAAACAGCAAAAGAAGCTATTAACTCGACCAGCAACAAAATGTGTTGAAGAAAACAGTTCGTGCGAGAACCACATTTCTCGTGCTGGACGTGAAAACAGAACCCACAGCGAAAACCTATGCGAAACGGCCACCAAATGTAAACAGAAACGCAAAACAAACCTACTAAAACCCTTTCACTGGCTGGTCTCCTGTTCGCGAACTAGGTGACGGTCGCCATCCAGTCTTGGCGCGCAGTACAAGCCGTGCCGAAATTGGATTAAATGTTGCCGCGTTGCTTATGCAATCGATGACCAAGTGTGCCAGTGCGCTTGGTAGGATAAGAGTAGGTGTGTTTGCGTGTGTTTTCCAATGTATGTGTTTGCTACAACTAGACGCACATTGTGCGTACGGGAACGGTCGCATACCGGTTTCCCGGTTTTGTTCTGGTTTTCTTCTAATTGCACTATGGGTGTGATGTATTAACATTTTTAACATGCGTTGCTATAGTTACCATTGGTGAGGTGTTTGTGATGCTTTGTAACGGTAAGCTCATGCTCATTGGGGCGTAGACTAAAAGCCAAAAGAGTAGTTTTACACCGAACCGAGTTTTGACCATAATAGTAGTCCAGTGTGCACACTAACGGCGATCACTCGTTCTATCTGGCCCGTGGTGTACGCAGGATGCGCAGCGTGGTGGCGCCATTCGTGCTTTTTCGGTGTTCGCTCTGGCTCTCGGCGGCACTCGCGCTCGGTTACTGGTTCATCTCGGTATCATTCACTGCCAGCACACCGGCTCGACCAGAATCAGAAGCTAGTGAGATTCCGCACGTGTTTCGGTAGTTTACGCGCGTCTGTGTGTGAGTGTTTTGCACGTCCGTTTTGTTGGCCAGTTGTGTCCAGTGCGCGAGTGTTTTAACTGTCTTAAAAATCCTTCCGCAAAAAAAACAAGGAATCATCTTATTTATCGCTTTTTATCACAGTGCAAACTGACGCAGCTAAGCAACAGTAGAAGAAGTGAACAAGTTTATCTTTATCACGCAAAGATAGTGGTGTATTTTTTGTGTGTGCTATTGGAATGTAAATTGACGTAGTGAGATTGTGTGCAAGATTTTAATTTTGTGACGTGTAATAATTTCGGCGCATCCTCCTCACCTCAACTCGTACTCGGGTTCGATTGGAGTGTGTGTTCGGCTGGGAAGAAAATGGAGCTGCTAGCGGCAGAGCTTTTGCGTCACACTGACACTGTGTTCGCTTTATCAAATATCATCACCACAGCTTCTGCTGTCTGCGCTGGGCATACTGGCGAAACTTCATTAGCAAAACGGTGTCGATGAGACGGGTTGTTGTTTTGCTTTTTGTTTTACTATTGGGCCTTAACAGCGAAATGGACGTGATCAACGCCTGGACAGGTTTTGGAATCTGGGAACAGATTGACTTTTGATTGCTCCACATACGATTACCGGGTTCGGGTTTGTCCGCTCGATGAGAAGAAAGATTATCCCGAGAATGTAAGCCACATGCCAGTTTAGTTCTCGATGTGTGTGTGTGTGTGTGTACACGCGCCTGAGTGAACTCCAGAAATGTGGATAGATTAGCTACTAAGGTAGGCCTTGTTTCGTCCAGGCACGTACCGATGGCGCGATTTAGGACGAGACTAAACGCTAAACAATCGACAGGGAAACTAAACCGATCGGAGCAGTTCACGCTATGGTTGTGACTTACGCTAGAACTAAACCTCAATCAGTATAACGTATAACAGATAACGATACTCTTACAGGTCTTGGTTTTTACGTACAAACAACCATCACACGTAATGCGTTAGCTAGCACTAGTGTGAAGGACATATCCAGTGCTAATTTTAACCTTCTCGTGTCGGTCGCTTTAAATCATCTCAACACACCGACGTATGTCACATAAATCGCTACAGAACAAGATTGTGTGAGTGGGTTTATCTTCACAAGCTACCCTTAAAGTGATGTTATCTTTTATGTCTCTGTATCTAATAGACAAACACCTGGGCTGGGGGCTATCGTTGCTTCTACAAGGCACCGGAACACATGCTAGTCGTGTACTAAACACAAATTTAATGTTCCACCGCTCAGACAGCTCATCACATCAGTACTTGCAAAGTACTTTTGGTTTTTTGTTACACGACCTGAAGAACCGTAGCACTTCCGACTCTTGCTTCCTGCCCAGTACGATAAGCAGCCCAGCCAACAAAGTCTTGTCTAATCGAACGTAACGTCGGTAGAAGGATTAGTGGCCGGCAAACTCTCCCCACTAATCAGCTTTTCCGTGTAACGCAACCAGGTGACCCACGGTGGATCATGCCGTTAAACCGGACCATTTCTACGGCAGCCAAATGCTCCAATTGGTGTCGTCGGTTTGGTGTGCGGTTGCTGTCCGTAAATTAGATGTCAGGCCAAACCTTCACCTCAGTTGACCGGCCGTCCGATGAAAAGCCTTCATCAGTTACGGTCGCGAATTCGATTGGATTGAAGAAGCCTGATGGAATGGTTGTGTTACCGAGCGCAAAGGAAAAAGTCGTTAATTCCTGGCTTTTTGTTAGTGTTTGGTTGGTTGCTTCTTGCTTCCCCCCGCGTGTCGTCCTCTACTAGTCCTCTGCTGGTGGAGTACATCCTATGCTCAAACTTTCGTTAAATTGGTTTCGATTACCTCACGGGGTAGTAATGAAAATGAGATGGAGGACAAAAAAAAGAAGGCTGAAGGAAAGCGATTAGCTATGCCAAAACGATTTCGCGAACGACATCAGACAAGACTGGCAGTGGAGTTAGAAGTTGGGCCTGTTGGGCTTTTTTTCGAGCCAATGCTTTGGAACCGATTTGTCCACGTACAAACTAATTGCTGAAATGATCGTACTTGATGTGCGAGACATTGATATTGGACGGTTGAAGATGGGAAGAGATTAGCTGTCGTCACATGTGATGTGTATTGTAAATCCATCTTACTAAGTAATGAGAATACTATTAATGAAGAATTATGTATGACTACGTCTGATGTTGAGTGTCAGTTTAAATTTGAAATCCGGGAAATAATGAACAAGTCCTGAGATGATAAAGCATATCCCTTCGAAGTAACCCCTAACAGATAAGTTTTTAAATGGAATGTGTATTACAAAGCACCCAATACTGCAAATTAAGCTCAAGGCACCGTTTGAGGACATTATAGCGTTACGAAATGTTTGCTATCCATTAAACAACAACAAATGATCTTTTCGTCAAAATCGTTCCGAAAGTTCATCTAGCCTTGCGATCGTATTTGGCCATCATTGCTAAACATTCGAGCATTGTATACTTGATGCTTGAGAGAGCTGTTGAAATTTTTGAGAACAAAAAGATATGTTTTTCACCGATTAAATTATTATTATTCCTACCAGATAAACACCACAATTTATCCTTAAAAAAACCCTCTCTTTTTGTTACACACACTTTTTGGTGAGTTCCAAATTCTCAAAAAGCTCATTTAACTGTTTTGTTGATCTACCGCATCGAAAAATAGAATAGAACAAAAGCGAACCAAACCACTTATAGCATGGCGACTTCGAAACGCATCGGATGATTCCTTCCAATCAGGCTTGACGTGATTGCATTTTCCATTTCAAGCTTCCCGGATATTGATCATTACAATGGCCTCGAAAACCTCGAAGGGTGGTTTCGGTTCTTTCATTCCGCCTAAGGTGCGCTCCACTATATGCTGCGTATGATTCTAGCCGGGAGAATCTGGAGAAAACAAAAAAACAAAAATCTCCCGGAGGAAATCGAGAAACGCTTAACCGGCCAACTAATTACTGCTACCCTCCCGGGTAGCCCATCATTATCACATCGAAAAGTCTTCCCGCAAGTCCGCGATGCAGAGAGTATCGCTTGATGGCTTTTCGATGTAAACTCTCTATTATGTTTCCCTTTTTGCGGCTCATCTGTATTATTGGAGCTTACAAACATCGGCTAGACGCCACCTCGGTGCGGGACGTGTGGGTTTTGTTGTGGATGATTCGATTTTTTTTTCTTGCTTGCTTCTAATTTTCACCCAAAAGGAATGAATCGATGCGCCTGCCCCGATCAATGTTTGAATTATTAATCATCTCCCTTTCATCGGCCTTTATCCGGGCTGGGGCAAATAGAAACGCGATCATGCTTCCATTTTTCACTGTACTTAACTAAATTTACCTTTGATGATGATCGCGCTTTTTTTACCGCACCGTTGTTTCTCTTTCTTCGTTCGGCAATGTTTGGCCATGCTGGGAGGTACGTTTGCCAACCAACAACAGCAGTACCGCCCATTAATTCATACCCGTTTCGAGGTCAAACTCTCACCTGCCGCTTCGGCTCACTCCGGTATTTGGGGACCAAGGTTGTTGTTTTGCCATAGAGAGGAGCACGATTTTGGGTGATCGATTTTGGAAGTTTTAGAGGGTGGTATTATTTTCGAATGATCGAGTACAGGTGGTGTGTGTAATATGTAAATTAAATGCATTTTAAAATGCAGTGAAAATAGTATTTAATAACACCAGCGACCTTCTTTTTGAAAGGTTTTGTTGGACTTTTTATTTCTGAGCATCATTTCTACTACTTATTCCGTTGTGATCCTGTGCGGTTGGAACTTACCCGCCCGAAAGGCTTTCCAACTAATTTGCAATTATATGGAGCTGCCCTCTGAAAGGTTTAGTGGTGCAATTAATTTGCGTTCATGCGTTTCGAACACGTTTCGAAGATGTTTCGGGTTTCGTGAGAGACCAATATCAATAGAACATTAGAAACCACTGAAGCGTTTCTCTCGAACAACGTGTAACGGAAAATACGGAGTGCCTCTCCAGTGCAAACGATACAGAACGCACGTTAAATGAGAAAAGCAGAAAAACACTTAAGTATGTTTTTTTTTGGTTGCTTTTCTTCATTCTAGTAAATGAAGAAACTGTTCCTTAAATGAATTATTTGCCGAAAAACAGTACACATTATTCATGGCCGCGTACTCGCTTGACGCATTGCTGGGAGCGGTAGCTCCCGGAACTTGGAAACCCGACGATGCTCCCAATGAGCGTTAGAAATGCGGAGAAAAGCGACAAAACAGCGGGAAAGCAAAACGTTAATTTTCATCGTTCGGCCAGATGTTTCCTTCGCCGATCCGCGAATCCATCCCTAAATCCGTCTTTACGCGCCTCTATATCCCATACTGCACTGTACAGCCATCAGTCGCCGTTCCCACAGAAAGGCAAATGTTCTGGGTAAAAGAGTTCCCATCCAACATGATCCCTTCGCTGTTGATGGAGAAAGGAAAACAACAACAGCTGAAAATCAGGAAACCAAGTTAGACATTGCATCATTAGCTGTGTGGGATATTGTGGTGGCAGTGGTTCCACGGCTCGGTGGGATGTAATTGAACTGCTCGCATCTCATCACTGCCTTTACTTCGGGTTTATGATGAGCGCCGTAATGCGTCAACATGATTGTTTAATAATAACCGAGCGAATTGCGGCCACAAGTACGCAAGGGTAAATGAATTTCATTCGCTGCCAACCATACTGTCTGCCATGCACTTGGGGGAATTTCGGTAGAAGATGGTTTGAAGATCTCTTTAAAGCTTTATTTTTTAATTTTATTTAAAAAAAATGCTTCGTTATTCTAGCCATAATCAGAGCAGCAAGATTGTCTAAACGAACTATAAGTACTAGATAATGAAGCCGTAATTGCGTAAAATTTGAATTATGTCCCTTGACAAAAGCACTCTTAATAACATCGTACAATATTGGAAAAATTCATGAACAGATCATTTGAAAATTTTCAAAAGTCTTGAATTCCTTCTATTACTCGGCTTAACAACTTACTAGAACATGCCGGCCATCTTCTAGCCATTAGATGCCACGTAGTTGGATAATTTGTCCTCACTACAGGGGATCGGTTCGGAAGGAATTAGAACTGGTTCTGCGTTATCGCCTTGGCCACTAGATCAGAAGTTCAAACTGTTAAAATTAGGAAAAAAAGTGATCATAAATCGTAGGAATCTTCAATGGAACTCCAGCCATGATCTTTTAAAGGATGTATGCACTAAAATCAATTCTTGAAGTGATCTACACGAAAGTGTGCTTTATCAAACATGATCCGCCATCTATAAAGGATTAAAATAGAAATTAAATCATTTTAGCCTGCAAGATACAAAAATATATACATTGCTCTACGATGATCTTATAGTTGCCCATGGGCCAGATTTCGTTCTGCCTTAAAAGTATTGGAAGAGACTATTACCGTCACACCATTCTGAGCAACAATGTCTAACATTGTGGCCCTTTTTATCCATAAAAATCTTAGTTACATATTTTTTTAATTAACATCCATCGTTTTAAGACATGGCCCAGCTTTGCCAAGCATTGCCATTGCCCTCGGTCGTTCCGAACAGGTGCATAACGTCAACGCAAGCAGCCAAAAATGAAGTCATCGGAAGAATGGAATTTGAACGAATTTTCTGATACGCCCGATGAATCCGATGATGCGCACACAAGTTACGACCGTTGAAGAATTAATCGTGCCGCTAGACGGATGGGTTATTTAATGGATCGGTTTCGGTTAAATTGCCGGGTTTGGTGGACGGGACCGATCGTTGCCGTGATTGATGTCTGCTGTAGAAAATATTTACGAAACTTCGATGAATTTACTGGTGATGAATATGATGAACGCCCGGTGAAGTGATTTACAAAACAATGATCTGCTTTTGCTTTCCACACCGGGTTTAATGAGCGGGTTAAGGTGGATCGCTATGATTAGGAGGACAGTAGAGCAAACAAAAAAGCAAAACATTGATCGATGTTATTCGCGCCGTGTGCTAGAGCAACGCTACGCACTGCAGCAGCGCTCATGTGAAGGTGTCTTCGGCACCCCATCAACCAGATAAGAGCGCCACAGCATTGAGCAGTTCTCATGTGATTGAATTTGTCATCAGTACATCAATCATCACTCGATCGTCCCATCTGCAGGGTGCATGGGTGTGGGGCAGGCAGCAATCGTAGCGAACGAAGTATCTCTTGCTGTATTTTTAATTTTTCTCGGTGACTCGCGATTTACGGAACGGAACGGGCGGCACTTCGGACGAAATTGGAAAACCTCCAAAAATGCGAAGGAACGCTTTCGAGTAGCGCTCCATGAAAAAGCTAAACCACTTACACCACATCACATCTACTCCGCTTCAACAACCTTTGAAGTAGCACTTTTTGGTGGGGGATAAAATGGGGAGAGGTAGATGCAGGGAGGATGCTATGTTGAGGCTAGAAAATGAATGAAAACCGTGTGTTCTTTTCTCTCTCTCTCTTTTTCTCGCACCTTGTACACTCGCAACGAACACACACTACAGCACTTTCACAGGAGCGCCAGCGAACCGAATGCAGGGCAGAAGGTAAACGAAGATGCCGAGGACCGGGGGAGGGCAGCCCCTAGCGAGATATGCATTACCATAAATTTGAAGATTTAAATTGCCGTTGTGGACCCGCTTTTCTATTTCTCTATTGCTCAATGCTCGCTTTCGTTCTTATGGTGCTTGTGCCAACGGTGTTTTGTACGAGTGGATTGGGTTCTCTCGTGGGATCTACCATAGTCTGGTATTTCAATATTAAAAGCATCGCCGTTGCAGACCCGTGGATGCTGCTGTGGAGATTGTTCTGTATTTAAGCCGGATGATCTCCTGCTGTCTTGCATTCTTTGGCTACGGAGATCGTCTCACGGTGTGCACCGGGGAGAACCCATCGAACCGGCATGACATCCCGAATTCGGAGAGCACACATCGCCGGGGAGGTCGTTCGGCTCTCGTACGCTCTGCCGAGGCTTGACATTTAGCTTGACAAGAGCAGTAGAATCTACCAGAACGAGACGCATCTCCCGTTTGCGTTAGATGTTTGGTACGTTACACCAGTATCCAACCGGTACTGTGTGTGCGTCGACGCGTTCTCGATTCGTTCAGCTCCGTTTAGTCGATCTCGTTCTTGTACTTGGCGAAAGTGTACCGTGTAACGGAAGCACCAATGGGTTATCGACTGGAAGTCATCCACATTCTGCTCTGTTTGGCGTTCGAAGTGTTTACGTACTGTGTGCTGTGCTTCAACCTGATCCGCCACTACATCCAGCAGGGTCAGATACAGCACCAACTGCAGCAGCAGCTTCAACATCAGCTCCAGTTCACCAACGCCAACTGACTGTGATGGTGATCCATCATAATCCCGTAGGTGTAGGTCGAGGGTCCAATGTAGCCAAACAAGACTTGGTAGACTGTTCAGAGCTCAAGGGCCACACACATAAGCGGACCCTCCGGTCTTATCTAAGAGATCACTTCTATCGGACGAACCCATTACCCATCTCGTCTCAGCTGCAGGAACATTCCACCAGTGTTACGATACGATCATTAGCAACCACCAAAACAAAAGCTGTGCCCGACTGCCGCTGGAAGAAGTGGCCGTAATTATGGAATTTAAAGCATTCTAAGAGATCACTTCTATCGGACGAACCCATTACCCATCTCGTCTCAGCTGCAGTGCACATTCCACCAGTATTACGATACGATCATTAGCAACCACCAAAACAAAAGCTGCGCCCGACTGCCGCTGGAAGAAGTGGCCGTAATTATGGAATTTAAAGCATCCTCACCTGCAGCGATGAGCACATTCCGGGTGCTTGAATTATGGTGGAAAAGGGCACACGCCACACGCACACACACAGCATTGAGCCGTAGGCAGCCAAAAATAACAGTTCATTCGTGCGGGGTTGGTACACCGGTGAACCTCCAAATAGTACATTCGCTCATGTGGCGGCTATTTTCGTGGGACTCTTTAACCGACCGACCGACCAACGAAAACCACGGCCGTTCAATCCTGTGCTGCGTGACGTGACTTTGTAACCGTTCTCTGTTCGCTGTATTCTCTCACCTTGCGCAGAAGCCAAAACTGCCGAGTGGTCCGCCGACGCGGTCCGGAGTATGCGCAAAACGTCAAAATACTGTCCGATGCTTTATGGACCGATTCTCGGTCTGGTGCCGCAATGCTACAACCGTGCCGTGGACAAATGTGTGAAACTATTGGCAGACTGTTTTCCGTCGGTGGAGGTCATCACATTTTGTGACAGATTTCGGTACGGCATCCGGCAAATGGGGGTTGGGTGATGGTGCGGGAATCACTAATTGGTGGTGTCAGTGTTTGGTGTACTATGTTTTCCCCATCAGCTCGGATAGGGATAGTGATCTATTGCCGAATTGTTGGTACGATGAAGTAATACCCTCGCGATCGCGAGTTATTATCGTGAGAAATTAAACGCCTCAAAAAACCAGCGATCGGTGTCTTTTGAACTTCCCGTGGCAATCGTTACAAACTGGAACGTAAGAATTGACCATTCTTTTAGCATCGCACACCTTGAGTTTGTTGTGGCGAGCTAATTATATTTGTTTGTTTTTTTTTTGCTGTGAGTCTGAACTGCTTCTGGCGGATTTCACTTTCGTTCCATCAATCTTGTTTCCCATTTCAACCGCCTCCTTAGACGATTTTTTAATTTTCGCCAACTTCTCTCGCCAAAAAGGCGGGCATCGTTTATAATTTCGCTTTCATCCAACGATGGATTATATCTGGCCATTTTTGTTTTATTCCTTTGTGGTGTTTTATATCACTACGTGGTAGCATAAGCTCCACGTTGACGAAGCTCGCCGACTGTCAGTTTTTTTATCAGTCAGCCATTATCGTGCCTAGCACGGGGTGCACAGGTTATGGACCTGCTAAATTAATCCACGGATCAGACACTTTCCATCTTTCAACGCTGGGGCAGCAGTGGTACATCGGAGACCTTCGCACTGTTTTTGCTGTTGCCCACCTAACCAAACCTGACTTCGGTGGTCGATAAATCATTCGGCAAAATTTTACATTTCCACAGTGGATGTTGTTGATGGCCCGTCCAGTGGGTTTCCTCGCGTTTCGTATGTTTATTTTGCACCTAATGGACAGATCAACCTCATTGTTGATGCATCGCTGCGTTCTACGGCATTGCGCACACACATATCGCACCGGGTTGCATTTTCGATGACAATAAGCAGCCGGCTGAAACACAGCTTTTCACGCGTTTCGGTCGGCTTTGTGTGTGCCCACCATTTCGTTGGTTTTATTAACCCCCATCTGCAATCCGATCCTCCAATCGAGCCCGACGAGCCGCCACCGTGCGGTGTGTGAGACGTTTCCTGAAAGCAAACCAAAAACCGAGCGGATTAGCCAGTAAATAAAAGTGAAATTATTTTTTAATTGATAGCTACTATCGTACCGCAAAAGTCAGCAGCAGACGCACCAAACGAAGAAGAACGTGAAGTACGGGCGGAAAATTAAAGTAAGAAATCGGAAAACGGGAAGGAAGGTGCTGTGCCAAACGAAAAATGTGAAAAGCTGCGAGCCGAGATTCGAGTGTGTCCCGCAAAGCTGCTCGAGCGCGAGTGGAAAACGAAACGAGTGGGTGAGCGATAAGAAAAGCAAATAGCAGCAGCAACAGCAAAACAAAAAATGACGAAATTGTGAAACCAAAGTTTAATCGAACCATAGTGAGCGTGTGCGTGTTGAGAAGGATTCACCTTATGTGTGGCCGGCGTGAAGATGATGAAAAGAAACTACGATGTGCAGCACGTGGCTGCGGCCAGCATGGCCAGCAAGCACGGCAAATCGTCGTCCAATCTGTTCGACAAGCTGACGAAGCGCTACTCGGGCGTAATCGGTACGCGCTTTCTGCGGAAAACGCCCGGCCGGAAGGGTGGTGTGGCGGAACCGCTGTCCGATAGCTATGACATGTGCGGAAACCGGTCGGATGACTTCCGGCCCGAGATCGGTGCGCCGGTGCTTATCTCCAAGACGATGAAGTTCGATTTCGATACGGACTCGTCGATGGAACAGCTTCCGCTGCCAAACGTACCAGCGATGGAGCATCGGGTGCGTTCGGTAGCGACACCGTCCACCTCGGAAGATAGTGAAAACGATGTGTTTGTGGACGCGAACAGTTCGCTGCCCAACTTTGGTGAGATCAAGTTTACGTTCCTGCCGGAAAGCAACAACAACTGTCGAAGCTTTCAGGACGAGAACGTGCGGCAGAATGGTGGTGGTGGTGGTGGCTTGCTGGAGAAGAGTCGTTCTAAGTCAGCACACAACCTGCACCTACATCACAATCCGAGCTCCGAGATGCGGCTTTCACTTGCGAAAGCACCATCGCTGAATATGTCCACCAGTCCGGGCAATGGTGCCATCACGCTATCCGTACCGAACAGTCCTGCGGTGGAGAGTATATACGATTTTCCACGCAGTACCCGATCGGACGGTATCCGGAAACCGCACGGTGAATCGACGTACGATCTGACACGCTCCCATCACGTCCTGAACGAGATCAGCCTTTCGCTCGTAAGCGATGACAGCCATCTGTATCAGAATCTGCCAAGTCCGGGTGATGCTCGGTACGATGTACCGCCGGCGGGATGTCGCCGTGATTCGTCCTCTTCGAACAATTCCACGCAAGAGGAGGAGTTTGATTTGAAATCGGCCAGCTTCCAGAGTCTTGCGGATGCGGGACCCGGCGCTAACCAGCTTGCCGTTTCGATGGACGAGCTGGATGAGTTGACGCGCCAGATCAATCAGTCTACGGTGGGGCTTGGGTCGCCACTGCCGGACAGCGAGGAGTACTGCGAGCATCGCCAGCAACTGCACCCGTCCGAGCGTCGGCTAACGCTCATGAAGAATCGTAGCGTGTCCGGGAAGCATTTGATCGACTTCGACCGGCGGAAGGCCAAGATTACGAAAAAGTGGAGCGGTTTCAAGAGCTGGATCGGGGAGGAGCAAGGTCGCATCCGGGAGGTGGTACAGAAGCATGCCGCCATGCAACGTGTTGGCCTAGAGTCGGCTGGTGGTGGTGGTGGCGGTGGTGCAAGTGGAACAGGTAGTAAGGTGAAGCGCACCAGCAGTGATCTTACTACGAGTGATCAAGATTCGCGTCAGGAGGTCGAAGGTACGGTAGTGACGACGCCAGAATCGAGTGTAGTGCAACGGGAACGTACGTTATCGTCGGAGGACCGGGAAGGTGCACGGACGCTGCACCGGAAGAGTGCCAACGCAGAGATACTGGAGGTAATATTAAGGTTTTCGTTCAGCTTTTGGCTGATGCTTGCAGTCTGTATTGTTTGTATTGTATTGTTTAGATGTTCACGAGTCGAGCAACACGTATACAATTCCTGGAATAAGCATTCGAAACCTTCTCTATCATAATTCTTGAGAAATTGATTAAGGGATCATTTTGAATGATGATAAAAATATTTCGATAAAAGAATTTAAGAATAGGGGCGGTCCGGTGGTGCATCCGATAGCGGCGCCGGTCTTCACACGGCAGGATCGGGGTTCGAATCCCGGCGGACCGCCTCCCCGTACGCAGGACTGACTATTCTGCTACGGGTAAAAAACAAGTCAAAAGCAATACGGCCAGGCCGTTCTAATTGAATTAAAAAAAAAAAAATAAAAAAAGAATTTAAGAATAGATTTATCGTGTTATCGTGACAGTTAATGAAGTTATCTTTAATCCTAAACGCATGTCCGCATCATACGTTTTACGAAAAATATTTTACGGCACGTTTTTATCTTTGCTGTTGGAAGATTTTTAACGTAACGAAATAATACTGCAGAATTTAGCTAAGTTGAGAATCCATATGCATGCTAATCTGACTTAATTGCTTATGTCATAGTTTGAAGGAAGTGTCTAGTTTACTTGCTTACATGTTCTTCTACCATTACTATATTTCTATAAGATTTTGTTAAACAACAATGAGAACTTTTCTCATTTTGCTTTCGTTCAAACAACTAAATGATCTACGAAGCGAAGTTTCTTACTCTCTCGGTGTATATTTTGTTCCCCCCACAAAAGACTTAAAAACATATTAAATCAACCGATGAATACTGAAGTTCAAGTTTGTTCGTCGCTATCGATATGAAATTTAATAGAAGTTAAAATATATGTATTTCTATTTTACAACATTTCTACGATTTGATACAAGACGTCTTTATGGGTGAGCTAATGTGAACTACAGAAACAGCTGATAATGTGATATCATACAACAGTATGGAGTTTATAAATATAAGATTTTATGAACATGCATAAAAAACATATCTTTTCCTCATTAATGGTCAGACTTTTTAAGCCAGAAATATGAACTTATAAACAAAAATTAATTAATTTTTTCACCGTGTGAGTTTATGTGAGACTATTTACTACTGGTTACAATGTTTTGCTTTTCAATCGAAACCTATTATAAAGCCAAGTAAATGAAAGTTTCACTTTTTTATTTGCCTCACAGAGGTAGCGCTTTGATGCGGTTTCCTTCATTGATCCTATTCGTGTAAAAGATGATTAATGAATGCGTTCGATAAAATGTAAGCATAATCAGCAGCAACCTGGGCCTCCAGTATTGACAACCTTCTTTCATGCTCAATTTTCACGCTCTTTGCTCAAAAGCAAATCAAATCAATTAGTGTTACCACCGGTGAGTGGCAACCTGCCACTAACTATTGCTCAACGGTTGAAGATGATCAGTTTGAAATTCCATTTTGCAACAATTTTCACAAGTCCAGTCCGATCGAACTGAACCGGTTCGATGGTGGTTATAGTTAGATCGATCGATAAATGAATGACCTGGGTACAATGACAAA
Organism: Anopheles maculatus; assembly: GCA_002091835.1. Taxonomy (NCBI): domain Eukaryota; kingdom Metazoa; phylum Arthropoda; class Insecta; order Diptera; family Culicidae; genus Anopheles; species Anopheles maculatus. The sequence continues at coordinate 85,782 of KZ061627.1, read as the reverse complement.
ACCCGTTCCAAGAGATGCATCTTGATCAATCTGCTGTATGGGGAAAGAAGGATCACTAATTAGGAGGATGTCTTGTCATCGCGATGGGTACGAAAATATGTCAATCATTTCCTACTTTCCACATTGGTTTTGCTCTGATTCACTTCATATAGAAAAATAATATCTATTATTTAATATACCTACGATTGGATTTTAGATATTTAAAAAATGAACGATGTTTTATTTGCTATCGCTCTATAGTAGCGCCATCTATTGAGGACTAGCATCACCAAATATATGTTTGAGAGTTTTCATGATTTTCAAATATTTGCAATAAGATTTCGTTATAGATTCTCATTCTACAATAATTGTTTGGAAACTAACCATGTTATTTACTGTTACTTAACATCGATTGCTATTTGTTTCTTTATTTGGTAAATTGTCTCACTTGGTCGTGCCATCAAACATTAGCCCAAACTTTAATCTCTTCCAAATAAGTGTCCGCCACTGTTTTCTCTGTGTCAATTCCTCACTCGCAAGATGTCGTAACACTTTGTGCTTGCTCGTGACAAAAAAAAGAAAGTTTTTTTTTCGTCTCAATTCCATCAACACACCAGAAAACGTCTGCAAAAACGTCTCCCACGGTCGTCCTTGAATCCGATACGGGTTATAGGTGTGCGCACGTTACCGGTTTCCTTCTTTCCGCGTACGAAACCAATCCCCGTTTGGTGGCAACCGACAGATAAATGTTGTTGGAGCGCACACTATCAGGAAAAGTTGTTTCCGCGAGAGCATGCGCGCACGCGTACACTCGGTCGCGACAACTTTCGATCAAGTCGTCGCGACATTTGGGAATCGTCCTGAAATGGAACGGGGAAGAGAATAGCGAAGCGAAGAGATCAAGGCCATAAAGTGACGGTGCAGCAGCAGGTTTCACGGTTCATGTAGCGAGTCGTGATTTGATTCGCTACATATTAAAACGACCATTTGCGAGGGCTTTGGGACGCTCGGTACGTCACAGCAGTAGAGAACGTAGCAGTCTGGCCTATATTAAACTCTTATCTGGGTTGGTGCTATACAGAGAGCTAAAGGGATGTTCGGTCTTATTCTCAACGCATTTTGTTTGCAATGTTTTGAAATTTGCAAGATCGTGGAATAAAAACGCGACATATGGCATTTGTTGGGAGCAGTTGGTGTAGGAAAAACGACATCATTGACGTCACTGCTTTCGGTGTGCTCGATTTAACCAGGCTTAATGCGATGCACCAAGAATCGCACATTGGCCGTGTATGTTGCGAGGTCGTTTGTGAAGCTGAGTGTAGAGGAAAATATGTGTCAAGAAGGATGCATTTGAGAAGAAAGAATATGCCATATTAATTTCAGTTATGTGCAATAATAAATAAGAAAGTGGAAGAACTCAGTATTAATTTATAACTTTCTTTTGAGGAGATACCCCCAAAGCGAAAACTCCGATTCAAAGATTTACTAAACATCACTACTATACTTGTGCCTTATGGTGTAAAAGAGGAAAAATTGAAGACTTAAAGTTGACTGTTGTTGAAAATTTCTATTCACTTTAATGTAAAAAAACAAATGAAATCGTTAACATAAATAATAACAACATGCCAATAAAATTCAAGGAAGTCAAACATCATTAAGTAATAAAAAAATACAACCTCAACCAAATAATAAATATAAATCAGTAGCATAAAAGGAAAACATTTCTAAAACATTACTTACTGATATGGCATTAGATTAATTATTTACTGTATACTTTATTTGTCAAACTTTTATGTCTTCAGTTCAGTTGATGATGTTTAATTTTACTGTAACTATGTTTTTCATATTTCGTACTCACACTTACTACGTAAACTCACCTGCCCAAAAACAGAAGCTTTAATTTTGTTAAATCTCATATGAACCGGTTCACTAACTGATAACTCGTTTTATTGCACAAGTTGAAAAGAACAAGTTGCTGGTTCGTGTTCGTGGAGTGTGAATGGAATCAGAACCGCTATGTTAATAGGTTTTTCGACTTTTTGTGTTTTGTGTTTGTCTGCTTCAGTGCTACTTAATTCGTTGACAACTTTTTATAATAACAGATGCTATTCGAAAGGGTGTAATCTCCATCAAGCTACATCTTACCTTCCCAATTCAATAACTGTTGTTTATCCGTTCCGTTTTCTTGGGTTTTCATTTGTGTTTTGTTTTGTTGGAAAAGATGCTTCCGTTTCATGTTAGTTTGATGTGTTATCAATATATTAAACATAATTATAGTATAGTACTTTGTGTAGATAATGTCTTAATGGGTCGGAAATTCACCTCTAATCGAAGTGATCAACCAATCTTTACCTTGAATCATGAAATCGTAACCGAAAACACCGATCGACAGATCGAGTTTCAATGTAATTTTTTTGTCCTGTGCTACCGTCTAACGATGGTAATTTGTTCGTTTCGTCTCACACAGGCACTAAATCTGTGTGTGGACACGTGCCTTTGCTTGTCTTAAAGATCACCAACCTTTTTGGAGCAGAGATGACTTAGCTATCAATCTGCGGTGGGTGCGTGTGTGGTTATGTACATGTTTGTTTGGTTTGTTTGGTTTGGTGGGATGGTTGGTCGGCTCGGTTATATTATCAGATTGAGAGTGGTGAACGCATAATTTGTAAGCGAGTGAACGGGTTGGCACCGTGAGTCCGAGTTGATTAGTACGATTATTTATCGATAGTTACTGGGTGGCTTGGGATATAAGCTTCAGGTTTTTAATCATTTGTTCGTGTGTATTTTTTTATTTGAGTTTGTATGGTGACTACTACAGACTGGCTTATGTTTTTTTGACGTTTTTGGACATTTTAAAATATTTAGATGTCCGTTCTTTATGGATTCAAAAACAATATTAAGCCACGATAAAGTCTTAGCTGCACATCATCAGTCTGGTGTGGAAATGCTGTTGGTTTAGGCTGGTGTCATTGCTCGGTCGTATACGATTTTGTCGTATACGACCAGAACAAATTTGATTGATTTGGTCGTACGACCAAATCTGTCATCCGACTTTATCTGTCAAATTCCATACAAAATTTGAAAAAGTCGTACGACAAAATCGTATACGACAAAGCAATGACACCAGCCTTAAGGAATTATTTTATTAGAGACTGGCTGATAGCCTGGTAACTCGAAATTAAATCCATAATATCCTTCTTGTGGGACGGCTCAACCGCATAGTTCTAGCAGCGCCAACACGAAGGAATTAGTATCAAACTCTATTCGAATCATCTCTCATCACGATGGGTCAACTATTCAGTGACATGTAATTTAAATCTCTTTTTCTTATCTCAACAATCTGCTAGGTCATGGCTCACTAGATTTACTGAATACCATGAAGTAGTTTGAATTACTGACCATCCGCACTGCAGGAAACGATCAGTGTTGGATTCGATCTCCGGTCCTGACATGTGAACCTCCTGCCACTGGAGCGCCCTGTAATGTAGATCAAGCTTTCCAAAAATAGCATGCCAAGACGTCAAGACTCGGGGTTTAGTGCCGAAGAAGCCCATCATGGAATTTGTAATCAGTATGAGGTTATCCGTAATGAGTATAAAAATATTCTATAAAACTTTTAGCTTCTTCTGCATTCCAAATAAATCCTTAGGATAATCATTTCTTCTTTCTGCCTACAACTCTTCAGCATTTCTTTTTGTAGATGAATCCGTTTTCTTCGCCACCGTCGCTACTGAATTGCTGGCCACTAAATTTACACATTGTACTCATTAATCTTTCCTTTCGTAAACCGTAAACCTATCGCCACTAATTAACCCATAGCACCGATCGTTTTCATCGTGCCGTTTCTCAATCTTTATCACAAGCAAACAAGAGGAAGTTGCACGGGTGGCACGCCTGCAACACCGGAAGTGCGCTCGATCAGCGTCAATCGTCAATAACGCGCTACAAGTGCGATCGATCGTGAAGGGAATTTTTAGTATTAATCTCGCGACTCGTGCGTTGGTACGCGTCGGGAATGTAATGAGCTGCTGGACGAAGTGCTCATAAAGACCTCACCCAAAACTCGTCCGGTGCGCGAAATACAGGAAGTCCAAAAATTCGATTCGTATAGATTCAATTCGAGACGCGAGATGCGAACGTATATCCTCCCGTAATTAAACGTTCGACAGACGCTTTTCCTTTTTGAGCAGTTGCGAGTAAAGCTTGCTTGAAGCCAGCGTTCAAGCCCACCGTTGGGGAAGTAGTGCAATTTATGCTAACACATTTACCATCCGTCATCGCTCGTCGGTGACGAGAAGGTTTGTAATTGATTGTGATAAAACAACACGAAAAAAAAAACACGCAGCTTCTGCAACAAATCCGTCTCGGTTGGAAAACATGTTTGAACACATTCCACTTGCTGGATGAAACCGAACGATCAGCGACGCGAAGTGATCACTTCTTCTGAGAGCGTCGTCTATCGCCGGCATCGTGCGATGTGTTTAGCAAACGTTGCAGCAAAAGTTGCAGCTGCTACTTTCCTTCACAGTGGTATTTCTTTATCGTTTCCTGATTAAAAAAACGACATCGATTTATCTGTTGTTGATGCGTAAGTAAAATCTGACTAGTTTGTTCGACCATTATGGAAGAGTACGTGTGTATTTTTTTACAACTCTTCAGACAACTGGCAGGCAAGAGATTAGATTTGATCAACATCGTCACCCTCTCAATAGCGCTTCAAGTTGGGGAGAGTAAATACAAACCTGGTAATATGCCGCTTATTAATAGACATAAACAACCCTGTCGTGTGTACACATATAAACAACCGTATGCGCAAAAAAGTATACAACCCTTCCCGAACTGCACTGCGGGTCACTTGCACATGATTGCTGGAAAATACGGTACTCTTCCGCCGAACCGGAAACATCTGTTAATGGGAAAAACATTGTCCAATTGCCATCAGCAGCTTTATACTATGGCCAGTGGTTGAAATGGGACTTGGCTCAAGTCGCTCAGCACGGGTTTATCTGACCACCACTGAGGGTGCATTTGCTGTACTGTGTTAGCCGGGTTTGTGTGTCGGTGACATTATGATTGTCCAGTACGGAGAGTTTCATCAATTCTCTTCGTCATCAGTTCGCTAATATTGCGCTACGTTATTGTCTGGTTTGGACACGATGGTCTAATACCGGTACCGGTTGCGATTGGCCGGATCGATCGGAACGGAAGTGGCTCGTGATCCATTGAAGTGTTGCACAACAAGCAATGTCTATCGTGTTATGCAATCTTTATTTTTTAAGTAGTCTTCTAGTTGCGTAGGTTCACCAACAGACTGATTGATTTATTGATTGATGTATATTGATATCGGGCGGCCCGGTGGTGATGCGACAGCGGCGCCGGTCTTCACACGGGGCAGGACCGGGGTTCAAGTCTCATCTGGGCCGTTCCCCCATAGTGAGAATTGACTAACCAACTATGCGGTATCAATTAGTCTAGTAAGCCAGAAATGGCAGGCATGACCTTAAGAGGTCGTTAGGTCAAGAAAGATGAAGGTATTGATTGAAATTATGTATGAATGAAACTAATGTATCCCACGATTTGGTATCAAATCGCACAATTGTGATTTGTAATTTACCTTTTGCATCGATTTCTAGAAGGTAAATTCATCCAAAAATGAACTCCTTGTAATCAGGGTTGCATATTTTAAGGTGCTACAAATTCAATCTCTCTATCTCACATTCCAACATTTGCTAGTAAATTATTTTCATCTACCACTTTTATGGACAAGAAGCATTCAACAATAGAGCAAAACCTAGCTGGGTCTTATACAGTTAACTTAATGACCTTAGCAATGTCTGTCATAACATCAACATCTCTATCGTGGCTAAATAGTGATTCGGAAAGTTTTTAAAAAAGCGTTTTTCACACATAAAATCTATTGGTCACTGATGAAGTAGTCTTCCAATAATTCCCGCCAATAATAATGCCCGGCGGCGGCCCGGTGGTAAATACGAACACGGCAGAATCGGGGTTCAAGTCTCATCTGGGCCGTTCCCCCATAGTGAAGACTGACTATCCAACTATGCGGTAACAATAAGTCTAGTAAGCCAAAACCTTATTGCAGGCATGACCTAAGAGGTCTTTAGGCCAAGAAAGAAGAAGAATGCCAAATGACTGCCACATGGGCGACTTCATCTAAGATATGAACGCACTGTTTGGACAACAATGTCTTCCTTCCTTGTCATGGATATTATTAATCGATAAACTCAACGATAAAACGTCCAGCTAACAATTCTTCGGTTTTACTCGTAAATTTCTGATGCTAAGCCTTCATTTGGTCTTTCAACACTGGTGAGAAGAGGAAACATAATCTCTATTATTTCGTCTTTCTCCACAAGCGTTTAAACGTTCACGTTCACTAAAAGTTTTAGTGAAATTCGATTCGGCTAGGCATGCGTTATGAAGGAACGTTATAACATGTTATATTCAAATGTCCCTTTACAACTACAAAATACTTATTTTGAGGCCAAACCATTCCAGTTTTTGATATTAAAATAATCATAAATTCTTGTTAGGCCATTGAATACATATATGAGAACAAATAAAAGCTAAACTAAACTTTAATACAACAATTAAAAATTCAAAATTGAATCAAAAGCCATCAAAGCTGACGTCATACTAAATACAATTAGCTACTGGACTACTGATGGATGGACTACTGATAATTTACGCTATGTTATGTTTGTCCATTACTGTTAAATTATTTAAGGATACATTTGAATAACTTCTTTCATCGGGTTAATTGTTATATCGTTCGAAACAAGTACAAGCTCTATCAAGACATATCAAGTTTAAGGTACCATTTATAACGTGAAATAAGAAATAAAATGAATTCTTTAAGAATAATCATTTATCTCCACCATTAAACAAACTATAAAACACTACAACCATGTAAAGAATATGTTATTAACCTTTCTCTCTCACCTTTTTTTACAAAATTTCTACTTGCAGGGACAGAATGGCTTTGAAGAGGTACGCCGTTTCGTCAAGCAGGGCGGTGACTTCGGAAAGGACTTGGTCGCCATACTGCACGAGCGGACCGAGATTGAGCAGCTGTATGCAAAATCACTGTCAAAGATTGCCAACAAACTGAACAAAGCCTGCCGTGATCTACCGGGCACGATAGCCGATTCATGGCGATCCGTATCGACCGAGCTGGAAGGACGTAGCGAGGTACATCGGCAGTTCTCCAACTCGCTGGCGGAAGAAGTTGTGAAACCGTTGAAAGCAGTGATTGAGAACCAACACAAAGCGCGCAAAACGATCGAAACCAACGTGGACAAATCGGCACGCATCCTTGCGGAATGGCGGACGGCGGAGATAAAGGCGAAGAAAAATTCACATGCAGCAGCACGGGAGAATGAAAAACTACATGATGCCATGCTCGATGTGAAGTAAGTAGTGCACGCATGTATACAGTACGACAAGCTCCAGCAGCATGTTTCTTATGCACAACTCTTTTTGTTTATTTGCAGACTTCAACGAACTCCTTCGATCGGACTACTGCACAAGACCACCGAAAAGGAGGTGAAAGTGTCGGAAAAAGATAGCAACAAGCTCGAGGGCAAAAGAAAGAAGGCTGAGGAAGCGGTCAAGAAGGCGGACGTAGAATACTACACCCTTTGCATACGGGCCGAACGAGCCCGAGTCGACTGGGAAATGTCCGTACTGCGCGGTTCTTCCATGTTGCAAACACTCGAAAGCCAACGATTGGCACAGTTTAAAACGTACGTCACCGATTACCTCAAGCTGTCGGCCGAGATGAGCCCACTGTTGACGAAAACGATCGACCGGCTCAGCCCACAGGTTGCCATGTGCAGCGTGGCTAAAGATCTGGACGTTCTGAAGAACATCCGACGGGCAACGGAAGGACCGAGCGAACAGCTGCTGCCCGATTTCTACTGTGAACACACCACTTTGGCCATGAACCGGGAGCGACGAAAACAGTCGCTCGTGAAGCTGCTGCAGCTAATCCGCCAAGATCTGGACCGTGAGCGACGATCGCGCAACGGGCTGAAAGGATTCTCCCAGACGCTGGACAAGAACGGTGAAAGCAATCAGAATATTGCTGACAAGCTGTATCACGTAAGTTCTATCGCAAGTTGAAGTAGAAAGTATAGAAAAGTTGACGGTTTAAAATATGTCCACCCTTTCTTTTAGATACGATCAATGCTCACATATCTGGAAGGTGCGCGTTACAAGCTACAATCGGCACTGCTGGAACTCGATCATAAGCCTCGTTCCAGTCATCCCCTAGCACAGCATATTCAGGTATTGTTTGGCCCCTTTTACACAAGTACGTTGGATACTAATGTTTTCCTTCTTCTCTTTCATCTGTGAAGATCACGCGCGATCGCACCGGCTTACAGACGAGCGTACTAAAGGTTCCTTTATGGCTAAAACACGAACAGGACGATCCGGAAGGTAACCTAGAATCTGCAACTGCGAACGGTCAAACTACAGTGCTCAGTTCAGATGAGAGCTCTGATCAGGGTTGTTTGGATATTAAAAACGATACGCTCATCAAGCATATTGTGCACAAATACGCTCGGAACGGATGCAACGGAGACGAAGGACATTACGTAAGTAGAATCAGTCCGATGTCTCTATTAAGTATCGTTAATCTAACGCTTTGTCTTGTTGGTTCAGACAACAACCAAGGCTGGTAAATCAGCGCTGCAGGACGATCATCACGGTCCGGCGTGGGATCGAGGCGTTGCCGATGGAGTCTCCAATCAACCAGATTCCGATTTTGGTACGTCTTCTCACAAACTATTCCTTCCACAGCTTCCTTCCAATAATCGCTTCTATTTTCTTGTAGATGAATTTTCCTCCCAAGATGAGGACGAAGATCGTTGCTCGGTGGCACCGAAGCAACTGCTAGAAAACGGTCACCATCCGGCACTGACAAACGGTGGTACAACGAACGTGGACCATCCGGACGGTATCGCCAACCAGCCAGTCATACTCGGACGCTGCCGGGCACTATTTAACTACACACCAAAGCTTTACGACGAGCTGGAACTACAGCCCGGCGACATTCTCGAGGTGCACATTAAGCAGGAGGACGGCTGGTGGCTCGGTGCACTACGTGGACAGATTGGCATCTTTCCGGCAACGTACGTCGAGGAAATACCGTAGCCAATGGCGTGCTCAACCCATCCGACACTCTCTGCCCGTTTGTAAATAGCTCGAGCACAGTTGTACAGAACAGAGAACGGAGAGGTAGCGACGACACGCGTCACTGATTTTAACCAAGACAGACAGACTGTGTAAAAAAAAAAGCAAAGAAACAATAGCTAATCATACTAGCGTCGAATGCAATCTCTCCCCATCAGGAATCTGCAGTTTAAGGGTGCGTCCTCGGGTAGGCGAGAGACAATAGATAACTTAAACTATCGAATCGCAGCGCAGCGAAAACGCGATGTAAATAAGTGAATATGTAGAAGGAAAGGAACGTTTGGTGATACGATGATATACGCCAAAACCGGAACACCATCGAACGCACAACAGTATCGAGAGATGGTACATCGAAGTAAACGAGCGGAATGTGAATAAAGTGAGTAAATCAGATTATTTAAAATAAGGAAGTAGTTTATCCAAGCCAGCTGATAATATCATATGGGTAAAGACTAGGTCTAGGAGGACACTGGGTCAAATTATTATTAGGGTAGTGCTCGGAGATCTGATCCTTTTTGGGTTTTGTGCACATAGAAAATCCTTGGCGATCTTACAACTGCCCAGTTACAAGGACAGATGTCGGTTTGTTGATATTGCATCTTCAGCTTATCTCCCAATCATCGTTTCGTTTTCGTCTAGTGTCCTCATCATAGCGAACCTCATGTTAATATTATCCGCGTTGTTTGGTACGGTCATGCTGGAACAACTGATGTAAGTTTGCATTAAGGATTTCTTGTTCAGTCAAGGACAAACCATAACTGCTTCTACCAAGATTAAGACCTGATTAGATTAGACTTACCCATCCTGCCGCCAATAATGCTCCGTCTTTCTTTCTCCACACACACACACACACAGACAACATCTCCACTCGGCTAGTAGGTAAGATTTTAAAACGATTTACTTCTACCACGATAAAGCATGAAAGTACAGAGTGTGAATACGTGAATATGCCTAGAAATAGAGTGGCACCTAGTAGAAATGTTTAGCAGTAGCACGGGGGTATACGGATTCTCGGCTTGCTAGCACCAATACGAATAATCACAACATCGCCGACTACGCGACTGCAGCTTACCTACGAAGCGGGTACGTTTAAAGACGAATTGTAGGCTCTCCTCCCCGGGCCCTCAGGACGCAGGTGGATAGTACAACGAGGTCGTAGTTTTAAAAAAGCTGCGCTTCTAGAGTTACAGGACAAGTTCGCTCTTAGCTGTTTTGCTTGCGCATGCGTAGTAACCACTATGTTTGGAGGAAAAAAAAAGCATTCAGCAGACAAACGTGCGTGTCATATCGGTGGCAGGCTTGTTAGAGGTGGTTTATGGTCTTGTTGGTTCTTCCGGGTGTTGTTAGCACACTACATTTTTTTCGCTCTCTGCATGCATTCTCTTTTCCCACTTTCTCTCCCACATCGCCGTTCCCACCTAAGAGCACTTGGCCTTACTATCACCGTCGTTCCATCCTCCCTGTTGCGACAAAATCCCGTTGCTCACAAAATGTTATACAAAAACTGAGTTTCTTTTTGTTTTCTTCTAAAAATCGTTGTATGAAATTGCAGTTCTATTGCTACACCGTCGCTCCGTATTCACCTGTCCCGTACCGACATAGCAATGTAATGTTTAATAATTCCTATGACTAGATGTGTTAATGAGATGTGTATGTAATACTTGATAATTGTTAGCATTCTGCACGCGTGTAGCCTTCAACTTACTACTAAAAGTCTAATGTCTATCATATGCGCACACTATCGGCTTATCAGCTGCTAATGTTGCTGTTACTGCTGGAGTCTTTATTTTCCGAACCCGAACACTAAGAGGTATTATCGCAAATGTACTATGGCGGGTATGGGTGAGAATGCATTGGTACCGGTCGAGTAAAAAGATCGATAGAGTAGCCACGAGATGATCTCGGTGTGAGAAGGACATTCATAAGCTTATTACCAATGCAACACACCGAATTCCGTGTATTCTTACTTTAAATTTTACAGGACGCGCACACACAATTATAGACAGACACATACATACTACATTCTCATTCTTAATGCTCCATTGCAATTATATTGCGGTACGATTTCAATTGCTTTGGAAAATCCAAACGTTAATCCGCTTTTATCCGGGATTGGTTTACCGATTGCTGGTGAAAGGTGTGTGTGACCGTGGATTTACCTCAACATGGCTGATAAGGGGCGTGATTTCATTGCTCATTACAACGCATTACGCACGATGTGTTCATAAATTCTAAGAAATGTTTCGATCTCATCTACCAGAAGCTAATTATGGGGAAAGAGAGTGTTACGTTACTATATTGATTTTTGTTTCTTTATAAGCTCATCACTTATGGCTGGTCTGGTCTGGTCTGTAGGCTAGAGGGCTATGTGAACTATGTACTGTGTTGGTAATGACGCTCGAAAGGAAACAAACACACAAGCACTGTAGACAGTACCGCTCGTGTCAAAGTGTCAACCTTCCCCCAAATTCGTCCCTCCCCAAGTGTCCTGCTAACGAATTCCTGTACCAAACGAATTGCAACACCTCACACCGAAGTTAGACTTCGGGCGTCAAACATATCGTCTATCCAAAATGACCGCTCCTGCCCTTGATTAAGTGTTACGTAAAAAAAAACAAAACAAAGACGTCACACCCTAGACACACGGGTGAGCTTTTCAGCGCTTTCCGTAAATGACTCATACAAAGGTTACCACCTACCGGTTAGCAGATTAGAATAGAATTAGTTTCGCAATGGTAGCGGCCATCACCATCAGCCCGCCGAGCCAGCTGCTGTTACCCAACGTGACCATCGTAGCCACACTTTTGCCATTATCGTTCGACTTCGGCACGGTAACCACGGGAGGAGAGGACGGTGTGACACTTGTATGTTCCTTAATGTATGGAATCACTGCATCCGTGCTGGTAGACGTTCTATCCGCCATTTGGTTACCTTTTGCATCGCCGCCCTGCTTCGGTGGCACTAGCGTACCGATCATACCGGGCATCTGCGGCATGCAGCACATGTCGTCATGCTTCTCAAAACTAAACACACACTGGGCCTGCTTGTTGGTAACGGGCGTCTCAACGCCCGTCTTATTCAGATGGTCCAAAATCAAGCGCTGCTGATCGCACGTGAAATGGTTGCCCTCGAGGTAGATCTGCTTTAGCTGCTCATTTCCCTGCGTCAGCTGCATCACATCCAGATCGTTAAGCTGATTGTACCCGAGCCGCAAAATCTGTAGCGACTTCATCGGTGCAAACACCTTCATGTGCAGGCTGGACGTGAGTAGACTGTTGGTGGAAAGGTCCAGTAGTTCTAGCTCCGGCAGTGACACATCGTTTTCATTCTCGAGATAATAGGCACCGACGTCCGACAGTAGTAGATGGCGCAATCCGTTCATACCCTTGAACCGTCCCAGCTCGATAGTGCCATCGATCGGTAGCTCCTTATTGCCACTCAGATTAAGAATCTCCAGTTTAGCCAACCGCGTCAGGTTGGACACATCGCTCAGGTGATTAAAATCGAGCATTAGCTCCAGCATGGTCGTACTATCGCGCGACTGATGTACGACGATACGCGAAATTTTATTTTCCGAAGCGATCAAACGCTCCAGCTTCGCGGGAATGATCAACGTGGTGAGGTTTGTGTTCGGTACACTGAGCGACCGGAGATCGGGAAAGCCATTCAGCAGCTCCTTCGGAAACTGTTCGAGCGTACTGTCCTCGAATGCAACGTGCTGTATCTTGCCTGCGGGTGCCTTAAACGTGGCGCCCGTAACGTTGGCGGTGTACATAACGTTGCGGAATACGCACACACTTTCGTCGGCACGCTTTTCTAGCACACATTCGAACATTGGACCGGCATCGGTGACTGAAAGGGACAGCAGAACGGTGCAGAACAGGAACACGCTCATTTGGCTAAAAAAAAAAGGACAAAAAGGATGAGAAACTATTAACAAACTATCAACCATTTTGCTTTTGCCGGCCCAATCGCCCAATCTGGACATGCAGGGAACATTGCACGGTGGAACATGTGTGTTTATTCGGTCGTGAACGTGGGTAAAGTAAACATACACATGCACACCGATATACACGCGGCTCACGTTCCAAAACTATTCTGGTTTGACCCGGGTCAAGCGTGCGTTTGGGGCTAGTTGGGGCTCTTCCAAAGAAGGGCAAAGTCGTAACGAAAGAAAGAAAATGCCGATAAACTGTTTGCCAGATTGGGAATCAATTTCACTAATCGACTGTTCGCGGTGAATGCAGTGCGACCGGCTAGAGCTTATTTGGCTGATGATGAAAATATCGCATTACACAAACCGATAAACGCATCGAAATATAATATGTAAATATGGCGCTGAAATATCGTATAGAGTAAACAGAATATTTATCACCTTCAACAATATAAAGCGCTTTGCGTGTGTGAGCACAGAGATGGACACAAGAAATTAACGCAAAGTAAATTAATATTAAAAGAAAAAGTTGTTTCAAAGATCAGAAATATAGATTTCCTAATAAAGATTTTTTTTGTGCAGCAAAAAATGCAAATTAATCGTTATTGACTAAGACGAAAGCTTAACGTGGCATATCAGAACGGAAAAGGGAATGCAGATCCGATCATTCAATAGATTCAATGCGACAAGAATTTTTCTTCATTCAGCGCCTTTAAAAGCAAGCAAATCTATGGGCAACACACAACATGCATTCATTAATTTTCCATACCATTTTTTGTTTCTAGGAAAATTTCTTCTTGGCTACAGTTTAGCATATTCTTTTTTCTTTCCAACCCGGAAGGGGCAAAAAAACGAAACAAAAAGTTTCACCAGACGCGTCTCTCGCGTCTTTCGGCTTGCTTCGGACACGTTGACAAACGGCAAGCAACACGGCCAACAAGGACCAGCGGAGAATCGCAGACGTCGGCGCGGCTTTTGAAAACCAAAACACACCGCGAAACGTGACAGCGACCGTTGGGGAAGGAAAATACCTAAAGCGCGCGCAGCACGCAGGCGTGGAAATTCGCCGTCCAACGGTAGCCGGCAGCAGACGAGACAGTGGGCAAAATGGTATGTGTGCTTGCATATACTTTGCAAATTAGCACCGAACCTCAAATTGATACCTTCTGCTACCGTGCAGCGATTGCTTACGTACGTCGTCGCATACTTGCCACCAGCATCGGTCTACTAATCGGTTAGAGGGTGTGCTAGAACAGATAACAGATCAAACAGAACAGATAAAAGATCGTTCATCTTTTATTTTAATCAGCGTTCACTGCCGTTTCACACATAAAACACTCGCACCAATACCGGATATAACGAATTGAGGGTTCACTGTAGCGGTTCACTTACCAACTAGTTTGTGGTATCATTTTTCAGTTTATTCTAACCAGACGCTTCTGCTGTTAACTTTAACGCCGAGGGTGCACACCTACTCTCTGTTGGACGGTTCACTGTGGAATGAAGAGATGGTCCACCGTAACGTCCGATATAGAACGTTCCTCCCCTTCGGGGGCAAACGAACACACCAACACATGCAATGCAATCGCTCGTAATCGAAGGTGTGGCCACACCAGTCAATATGCACATGACAATTGTGGAACCGAGTTTGAATCCGCTACAAAACGGTTTATTTTGGATTTTTCGTTTTAGAATTTCCAAACTAGTAGTTCATAGGCTGATACTCTGAGCAGTTCGTCAAGGAAGTCCACTAGAATAGTGTCAGGGTTTCTAAGTCAGTGGATGAATTTTCCAGCAAATATGGAATTGTTTGCTACAGCAAAAAGGCAATGCTTTTCGAAGCTCCACAACAATATGAGCCTAATTGCAATAATGGTTAAGCTTACCAGGCTTGTTAGAATGATAATCACCAACATAAGGTGAATACAAACCTCTCTGAGCCCTTTGCTACCACCAAGGACCTGTGCCAGGGAGATAGGGTTTTCTGTCTCCCCTTTCACTTAGCGCTAGATATTGGAGATACATCTGAGACTCGAAGATGGAAGCTTCGGAGGACATCTTCTATAATCCAATCCAGATAAATGACACACGCTGTTGTAATAAGCCATGGTGGCATCATCAGCGTCTAATAAACACTGATTTACGTAGAGATTATTATTATTATTATTATTATTTATTATGCACGTTGTTTGCCACTAGGGCTATACAATCATATACTAATTCTAGTTTAAACCTAAAACCTAAAAAACTATGAAAACTATGATAGACTGCAGGAACGCGCAGGAATCGTTAGGGGAGGACGTGGACGAAGGGAACGTGTAGGAACATAAAGTGGAATATCGGATAGAAGGGACGGCGCATCGGAAACTCCAAGAAGCAGACCAGCGATGAATACAGCTTGAGCCTGGGATCGTCTCAATTCCAGGGAGGGAATCTTCAAAATTTGGCACCTAGTTGAGTAGGGTGGAAGTTCCGCATAAGAGCGACCATGAAGGCGCCTAAACGCGATGCGAGTGAAAAGTTTTTGCACCCTCTCAACTCGAGCAGTTTGAGTAGCGCCAGAAGGGCTCCACACAACACTAGCGTACTCAAGTATCGGGCGGACCAGTCCACAATAAAGAGTTCTGATACACCGTGTGTCAGAGAATTCCGTTGATAATCTTCCAATTAGACCAAGGGTCCGACAAGCCGAGTTTACCAAATTCGCGATGTGATCGTCAAAGAGAAGTTTAGCGTCAAGTGTCACTCCCAAGTCACGAACTTGAGAGACACGACCAATCGGACAACCATTGATGGAGTAGTTGAACCGGCAGGGCAGGGGGGAACGAGAAAAGGACATAACATTACACTTGTCAATACGAAGACAGAGGGAATTAGAAGCACACCATGTAGAGAAAGAATTAACAAATAATTGGAGCGAGGAACAGTCAGCGGCGTTACGGATAGGGAAGAAGATTTTTAGGTCATCTGCAAATAGCAGGTGACCGTTATCGGGAAGGATAGCAGAAACATCATTAATAAATAGGAGGAAGAGGAGAGGACTTAAGACGCTGCCCTGGGGAACCCCAGATGAACAATGAAAATTAGAAGACATCTCGGAATTAACTTTTACACAACATGTGCGTCCAGAAAGATACGAGGTAAACCAGGAGGTGAGGTTAGCAGAAAACCCTAGTTTAGCTAGTTTAGCTAGAAGAAGCGCGTGACAGACACGATCAAAGGCGGCCTGGAAGTCTGTGTAGATCGCATCCACTTGAACACCGGAATCCAAACATTTAACAACAAACGAAACAAAGGACATAAGATTCGATGAAGTGGACCGACCTGGCATGAAGCCATGGCATGAGATGATGTATGGATAGGCCATCGCACTGATTTGATCAGGCAAGGGGTTCAACATATATGTCGCGATCCGAGCAAGGATACTAGTTCATACTTCATTCTAAATATAGGGCATTTATAGTCCCAGTACTCGCATATACCTCTGAGATATGGACTCTGAGACTGTCCAAACTACTTACTTACTTATCAGGCGCTACAATCGCTTCGCGGTATTGGCCTGCTGCAACAATCCTCGATACCACTCTATCCAATATGCCGGCCGTTCTGGCGGACGCATCAACGCCAACATTTCATCTCTGTTTGGGCCTACCACGCCTCCTCTGTCCGTGTGAACGGCCTAGAAGTATTTTACGGACTGGGTCTTCTGGTGCCATTCTCATTTCGTGACGAGCTCACCGGAACCTTCGAACTTCGAAGGTGCGATCATCTATCTGTACATCACCCCTGCGTAAGTCAGTGTTTCTTAGCAGGGCCACTAGAGGTGCCACAATGAATCCTGCTGGAGATTAAGACCGCTGAGCAGATGTAACGCCTGATAAGTAAGTAAGTAAGAAAGATATGTCAAACGCGATTGGGTATCGGATCGAATCCTTCATGCTACATAGTAATATTATGGTAGGATCATCGTTTCTTTTGGGTTATTCATCAACACAGCAGAATATGCTATCTTCACTCACGTAAGTCATGATGCACTGCAAGTATATTCGATCTCATGAATCAAATTTAAATCCATTATGCATCTGGGTGTTTGTCGAGCGTGAGAAATATCTTGAGGAATACCTTAAGCTTCTTCTTCTTTCTTGGCCTAACGACCTCTTGATCATGCCTGCCATTTCTGGCTTACTAGACTTATTGTTACCGCATAGTTGGATAGTCAGTCGTCACTATGGCGGAACGGCCCAGATGGGACTTGAACCCCGGTCCTGCCGTGTGAAGACCGGCGCCGCTGTCGCAGTACCACCGGGCCGCCCTTAATGCCTTAAGCATCTTCCACAAATTGTCCATGAATTTAGCAAATTAACAAGGGTCTGCGCCAAGGAGACGGGTTTGCTTGTCTCCTATTCAATCTGGTGCTAGAGAGGGCCATTCGAAACTTGGAGGTGGAAACTTCGGGGACCATCTTCTATAAGTCACTCGAGATCTTGGCATACGCTGATGACCTAGAGATCATTGGTTTGAGGCTCTCCTAAGTAGCTGAAGCTTACTAAAGGATCGAGCAAGCGGCACTGAACCTCGGGTTAGAGATCAACGATGCAAAAACCAAAATGATGGTGGCATCACCAGCGACCTTGCTAACAAACACTGATTTTTTTTTTTATTCATGTAGAACGGCCTGGCCGTATTGCTAACAAACACTGATTTACGCAAGGATGATGTACAGATAGGTGATCGCACCATCAAAGGCATATAAAACATCATCTATCTGGGGTCAAAAGTCAGCACCGACAACAACTTCTTCTTCTTCTTCTTCTTTACTGGCCTGCTCCTACGCCTCGTGCCAAACGGGTCGCTGACGAGCACCTTCCTAGCAAGGCTTGAGTCCGGCATCCTCGCCCCAACCAGCGTATCCTTCCGGCTTTGACGACCGTCAGGATGTCTGCATCGTCAAACAGCTCAGCTAGCTCGTGGTTCATTCTCCTTCCCCACACGCCCTGCTCGCACACACCGCCAAAGATAGTCCGCAGCACCCGCCGTTCAAAAAGGGCGAGTGCATTGGCGTCCTCCGCCAGCATAGTCCAGGACTCGTGCCCGTAGAAGACTACCGGCCGTATCAGAGTGCGATATATGGCGCATTTCGTGCGTTGTTGGAGTCTTCTGGATCTCAGGAGTTTGTGGAGTCCGTAGTAGGCACGATTCCCCTGAACAATGCGCCTTCGGATTTCGCTGCTTACGTTGTTGTCCGAAGTTACGATCGTGCCAAGGTAGCAAAACTCCTGTACTACCTCGAGATTGTCGCCGTCAACTAATACTCTGCTTCCGAGTCGTGCTCTATCACGGTCAGAGCCTCCGGCAAGCAGGTATTTTGTCTTCGTCGCATTGATCCTCAATCCAATCCTATCGGCCTCGCGTTCGACGTTCGTTCGTCGGACGTACGCTTCGCACACCGCCGCAGATGTTCGCCCGATGATATCGATGTCATCCGCGAAGCCAAGGAATTGGAGAGACCGGGTGAAAATCGTGCCTCGGATGTCGAAGCCCGCGCTTCGCATGACACCTTCCAGAGCGATGTTGAACAGTAAACAGGAGAGGCCTCAGTCCCCTATGAGATTCGAACGATTCCGACAGCATGTTCGACACTCTCACCTTGCACTGCACACCGTCCATTGTAGCCCTCAACAGCCGTACCAGTCTCGCAGGGAAACCGTACTGCCGCATGATGTACCATAGCTCGGTACGATTTATGGTGTCGTAGGCTGCCTTGAAGTCGATGAACAGGTGGTGCGTGGGGATCTGGTGCTCCCGGCACTTCTGGAGGATCTGCCGTAGAGTGAAGATTTGGTCGGTAGTGGATTTCCCTCCAACAAATCCAGCTTGGTAGCTCCCGACGAAATCTGTAGCAAGGGGCGCAAGTCTGCAGAAGAGTATTCGGGACAGGATCTTGTAGGCAGCATTCAAGACTGTGATGGCTCGGAAGTTAGCACAGTCCAGTCTGTCGCCCTTTTTGTACACTGGGTGAATAACACCCAGATTCCAGTCGTCCGGTAGTTCTTCCTGGTCCCATATCCTAACAATCAGCCGATGCATGATCGCGGCAAGCCTCTCCGCGCCCATCTTGAATAGTTCAGCCACCAGCCCATCACTGCCAGCTGATTTGTTGCATTTCAGCTGTCTGATAGCACTGATGACTTCATCCAAGGATGGCGGGGGCACTTCGTCATTATCATGCTGGCTGTTGTAGTGTTGCTCTCCTCTGCTTTCTGCGCCTGGTCCGTACTCTCCTTTATCCGCTCCGTTCAAGTGTCTGTTGAAGTAGCACTTCCACCTATCGATCACCTCTCGCTCGTCCGACAGGATATCTCCCTCCGCGTTGCGGCACATGGCGATCATGGGAGTAAAACCGCTTCGTGCCGCATTCAGCATCCTGTAGAACTTACGAGTTTCCCCCGACTGAGACAACTGCTGCATCAGCTGCTCGTCCGACTCCTCGAAGCTGCGCTTCATTTCCTGGAAGAGTCGCGTCTGCTGCCTTCTCAGTCGTGTGTAGTTCTCCACGTTCTGCCGGGTCTCGCGCTGGAGCATTCGGGATCGCGCTGCATTCTTCTCGGATAGTGCTCGTCTGCACTCGTCATCAAACCATTCCTTCCTCTGGTTACGTGTTACGCGGCCAATGGTTTGTTGGGCTGTGGTGCTGATGGCTTGTTCCACCGTACGCCAGTGGTCATTGAGGGACATCGCCTCGGTAGTGGGGTCCTCCGGCAACGCTTCCCCAAGCGCGAACGCGTAGTCCTTCGCCACATCAGCTTGCCTCAGCCGATCCGTGTTGAGCCTTGGGGCAGGCTGATAGCTCAGTGTATTGGCTACGCAGAGTTTCTGGCGTAGCTTAACCATAATCAGGAAATGGTCTGAGTCGACGTTTGCTCCTCTGTAGGTCCGTACGTCGATAATATCCGAGAAGTGCCTTCCATCGATGAGAATGTGGTCGATCTGGGAATATGTCTGCTGTGGTGATCTCCAGGTATAGCTGAACCGAGGTGCGTGCTGGAAAAAGGTTCTGCGAATGGTCATGTGCTTGAAAGAGGCAAAGTTTACAAGCCGGAGCCCGTTGTCGTTAGTCAGCTGGTGGGCGCTGAAACTTCCTATAGCAGGTTTGTATGCCTCCTCCCGTCCGACCTGAGCGTTAAAATCTCCGATGACGATCTTCACATCATGTTGTGGGCAGCGGTCGTACTCCCTCTCCAACTGCGTATAAAATGTCTCCTTGTCGTCATCGGTGCTTCCAAGGTGAGGACTATGCACGTTAATAATGCTCAGGTTGAAGAACCTTTAACGGATCCTCAACCTGCACATCCGTTCGTTGATCGGCCACCATCCGATCACTCGCTTTCGCATCTCACCTATGACCAGGAACGCCGTACCGAGTTCTTGCTTATCACCACCGCTCTGGTAGATCATGCAATCACTGCGATAGGGGCACTCAGTAACCCCTTTCCAGCGCACCTACTGAAGTGCTACTATTCCGAAGCCGCGGGCCCTCACCTCGTCCGAAAGAATACGGGTACTTCCAGGTGCTGTGAGTGATCTGCAGTTCCATGTTCCGAGTTTCCAATCGTTGTCCTTTTTCGGTTGCGTGGGTCGGTATCGTTTGTTCCGATTCGAAATTTATTGTGTACTATTCGTTGCGGTAGTATTGGGGGTGGCTTGCAAGGCCTCTCCCCCAACCCCCTGTCTCGTCGGAGGGCCTACGCTTCCTAGCTGTTTAAAGTCCCGTAGGAAGAGAGGACAGAAAGGACAGCTAGCCGCCCCAAACATGGAGAACAGACACTAGCTGTCCCCCTCCGCTCAATTTAACCATATCACCCATCTTCCCAAGGGGTTGGGTTTCCCCGTATACCCAAGCTCAGATATTTGGAGAGACATGTTACCGTTCTATACGCCGGGGACGTATTGAGTCGAAGTAGGGTATGGAGAGCTTTTGTTGACCTTCAGGAGGCTTCGGATCCATACCTTACCAGTGCAGTATTGCTACCGCACCAGTTTATAGAACTACCGACAACAACATAGATGTTGGCTGCCAACTACAGTCTGAGAAAACTATTCACCGAAAATTCCTCTCGCTACGGACTAAGCTGGTACTGTATAGAACCTACTAACATACGCCTCTGAGAGAAGGACTTTGTCCAATGCTGACGAAACTCTCTTAGCCGCGTTCGAGAGGAAGATGCTCAGAAGGATTTTTGGCCCCATATGTGTGGAAGGACATCATACTACTGGAGCTGCTACAACGACGAGCTCTACGAGCTGTACGGTGATCTCACCATTGTGCAGCGAATTAGATAAGCAAGGCTTCGGTGGGCTTTGGGATGTCATGAGAATGGAACAGGACGACCCAGTCCGTAAAATCCTTTTGGATCACATGGCTGAGATGAAGTGATGGCGTTGATACGTCCACCAGAATGGCCGGGATAATGGATTGGCAGACGACGGCGCTACACCGTGAGCGGTACCGAGGATTGTTGCAGCAGGCCAAGATCGCGATGCGGTTGTAGCGCTTGATAAGTAAGTAAATAATATTTTGTTATATCAAAATTTACATTCCTAAAACACCATGTCACCATCCAAAGCCTATCACGGAGAAGATGAAAGCTATAAACCATCATCCCCAAGGCTCGAAACTATCGTGGACCTATAAGGTTTTTACGCATGATACATTATTATCGCCGTTTTCTTTATCATGCTTCCAAAACCTATCTATTTTTACTGGGAATAGTCTCTGACGATATTCAATTGGATGTCGTCTAAACTTATCAAGAAAACATGCTCCATATGCTCCATTACATGTACGCCGGAATAGAACTAGATTTTAGATGGGTAATGAGAACCACACAACAAACATATTCCAAAAACGATGGCAAAAGCTTTTCAATAGTCGTTAGACAAAACATATACAAAACACGTTTTCTTGATTTCATAGGGCAGTTCTCCAGAGACATCCAAAGGCATCCAGAGACGTGTACTGCTACATCAGTCGACAACGACGAATGGATGGAAGATCGGTCTTGTGATACTAGATTTTAAATACAACCAACTAGATTTTAGATGGGTAATGAGAACCACACAACAAACATATTCCAAAAACGATGGCAAAAGCTTTTCAATAGTCGTTAGACAAAACATATACAAAACACGTTTTCTTGATTTCATAGGGCAGTTCTCCAGAGACATCCAAAGGCATCCAGAGACGTGTACTGCTACATCAGTCGACAACGACGAATGGATGGAAGATCGGTCTTGTGATACTGACCTCATTAATATCTTCAACGAGTTCCTATTGCATCAAGGTATTGAAAAAACACTCATTTTTACATTAACTTACTCTTACATTGTCGCACAAGCTGTCCTCTCTAACGCAAAGGATTACTATTACCAGATTAACTTGAATAGTTCGGTCGTTTCCGATTAATATCACGACTACCTTACGATTACGATGGTTCCTCGCTTTTACTAAAAGCCATTCCTCTTAGCAGCACCAATTGTACAATGCAGGTATATGGCTCACATTAAAATCATTATTCGTTCTAGGATTCATAGCCCAGGAACGGAGCATCCCAATATCATAAATTTTACCAAGTCGTTGAAGGAAACTCGTAGAATACATTTATTTTTTACTGTTTTTTGATAAACACAATATCTCCTGCTTCTTTAACACAATCATTTGCCATGTTTGGCTTTGCTTACCTTCTTTTCCAGTTGCTTGAACATCACGCACGAGAATGCGGTCTGAATAGGATTTAGGACTGAGGTCTCGTCGTGTAAAAGTCTTAGCACTGCTAATATTTACCACCGGCATACGTTGTGCTCACATTTGTTGGATCGGAACACGAAAATCACAAAGTCTGTTTTCCTCGATGGAACCCCTCGATGTTGCTTACCCTCCTGCCTGTTAACTAAATAGTCTCTGTTCGAATTAAGAAAACGTTTATAGGGTAAAGATGAATTGTAATGAACTCGAAAAATGAATTAGAATAAAGGACAGTTGACTAAATACTTGCAAAGCAAACAGACGCGATATCTACGATTCCTACACACACGATATCACAACCGGTAAATTCTCTACAGTCTCCAAGGTCATGTCTGCTGTCTGATCTCCTGAACCTGACTGTCCCATTGTATGCCAAGAAAATGCCAGGAATGCGGAATGAATAGGAATCGAATCAACAGTTTATCTGCATCAGAATGCACACAATTGAACGGATTTCGTTTCTAAAGATAATGCTTACTTAACAAACGCTGTTTATGATGAATGCGAGCGATTTCGTATCCGTGTTAGTATTGCATGTCGGTCGATGCAAAACAAAAAAAACAATAATTCCTCACAATCCAAACGAATTACACTGCGAGCATCCCCGACACAGCACTCAACCGCAACATGTAAACGCACTGACAGCGATGAAAAATAAACAGTCAAAACAAGAGCGCAACTCACACATCTGCACGCACAGTTCATAAACGCCATGATGCGCTAGGAAACGCGACCGAATCGTTGCTCCCATGTTTTTCGTGAGTGAAGTCGTTAGCGGTAGGTTTTGGAACTGGTGTTGTGCCCGAGTAGCTCTCGCTGGTGTAAAGAAAATGTGTACCATGGAGTTGGGCGCTGCGTTGCGTTAAAAATTCGGTTGGAAAATTGTTCTTATTTCTGCACACTGCAGACACAGGCACACACAGCAATACACACATACAAGCTTACAAAGTTCTTTATGGAGAAGACAGAAGGCTAAAACCGGGTAAATCCAGCGTTTGCTTCCAGTGCGTTCGTGTGCGTGTGTGTGTGTGTGTGTGTGTGAGAGTGTGTGTACGCGGATTGTCTCCCATTGTTAGTGAAGTTTGAAAAATCTGCAAAGTTACGAGAAGCAAACTCAAGAAGATCGAAAAGTGGAATCGTGGGACCCGAAATCAAAACCCGTAATCGATTAAAAGTGTGAAATGGTGCAGTGAGGAGCGTGATGGAGTGGGGGAAATGCCTGCTTTTCATGGTGCGACTCCCTCCCATTTTGCGATTTGTGGTGGAGGATTGTACCAAAGCAGGCGGCAATTCTCTAGTGTCGAAAATTCACCTTGTAGTTGCCTGCTTCGATCGGGCTGTGGGGTGTGTTTGAGTTTGTATGGCGTGCGCGCAGACGGTTGGTTGGGCTGGGAGAAAGAAGTTTTCCTTGAAACTGTTCCAGCAGCAGAAGCGTACTTAAGAGTGTAGCACCGGTCAAACAGTGCGTTAATGTGCATGTGTATGTGCAGTTTTGTTGCAATTAAAATCGCAACAGGCAGGCAAACCATCATTCATCCTATTCCCGGCGTGCAGTATGCATAAAAGCGGGCAATAAAAGGTAGAACAGGCCAGGCCCCAGCCCTTCCAAGCAGTTGCAGAAAGGGAACAAATCAGGCACAGAGTTACACACACATACACCTTCACAGCCATCACTTCTTCTGTCGCTGTCTGACTGGGCTGCACAAAACAAAGGGAATTTCCCGTGAAAATCATCGCAAGAGGAAGACCGGTTCCGCGGCCAAGTCTTGAGGTTAAACTCCTTTTGTGCAGAACAGATCAGAACGGGTCACGTTGCAGCATTGACTAGCGAAACATGGCAGGCAGGCAGCGTATGAACATCGGAAAAGCTAATTTTCAATGGTGCATTTTTTTTCTTGTAGGATATTACTGCAGGCTACTACTGTCTGCATAGCGATTGTTTGAAATAGGACGGGCAATAGGATTGAGTTGTTATCCCGATACAACAGAGTTTAGTTCGCTGTGACCCCCTGCTCGTTACCATTCTAGAGGAACGAAGACAGAAAACAAAAAATCACTGCCAGGAAAAAAAAGGTAGCATGGCCTCCTGCGCCGTCGCCACTGGCACGACTGCTGTTGTTCCACATTAGCTTGTCGCATTTACCGGGTTGAGATGTACAAAACAATAGCAGGATGGGTGTTTTCTTTGCGATGGCCCAAAAAGTTATAACAGCAATATTATAAATGGGAAATTAAGCCTTTAGAAGCGTGGTTAGAATTTTCTTTACACGTAATTGGTTCTTAAACGCACCGCAGTTATGAATGGAAAACATAATTTTCTCCATTTTTGGGTACAACACTCGATACTCATTTATGTGTGTATATGTGTGTGTGCATTAGGTGCGTCTGTATGTTTTTACCAGTCTTTCTGTGCGTGTGCAACATCTATGCGGGAGTGCCAGTCAGACGACCGGGAAGGGCCTCTTGCTTCCTGTGGGGGAGAAAAACAAAAAAATTACCCTGAACATCGTGTGGTGATACAGTCGTAACTTCAGTTTTCGCTGTATTCGTGGTGGAAAATTGTTCACAAAAAAGTGCTTAAGTATGTTATAGAAAAATTATCATAAACCCGATTTTACAAACAATGAAGCAAAATTATGCGAAAAAAGAGAAATAAATCTAGGATATCTGGGTGCGGCGATAACGATAAGAAAAAAATGTTTGCAAACTGAGTGTCAAAAGAAAAATGCCTTGTTGTATAATGTTGGAATGAAAATTCGCTACGACAAGAATGTGGCAGATATATCCATGAGAGTGGAAGTTTTAAAATAGGCTGGAAAAAGAAACATCATGAATTGCGCGTATCGATGATGGGCAAGCGAGTGTGTGAGAAGTGAGTGCTGAGGTGAGCAACGAAAAGGTGTGTAATATAGAGCAGTGAGAAACGCGTGAAAATGTTTAGCAGAAAAAGGACCAAAAATACCATGTTGGATTGTGTAAATATTTCAAGCAAAATCATGTTTTGTTGCGTAGTGTGTACGGCAATCAGCACATACGTTTATCGCTCACCTTCACATTGATTTCCCAACAGAAGGCTCTACAAAGTTGGGTCCGTTTTGTTTCCGGTTCAACAAGAAAAGAGGGCGTACTGGGCCTGGTGCTTTCGTGTCCCTGCCATTCTGATGTGTGTTTTTGCGCTTCCAGTGTTAGTGGTGGTGGCGGTACAGTGTGTGCTACATTTCGAAGTTGTGCTGAGTTTGTGTGCGTGTACGCCCTTTAAGGATAAGCCAAAATCACGTGCACTGTTAAAAGGATACGTCGTGTAAACGAGCGCGTGTTCGTGTGGGTGTGCTGCGTGAAACGACGAAGGGGCTGTGTGGTGTGCGTTTGTGTGTATTAAATTGAGTGGCGATCTGTACGTTTGTTTGTGTGCGTGTCTGATGTGGAACGAATATCCTGGGGTTTTGGTGCTGTGTATATGAAATAAGCTCCAATTTGCTTTTATGGTGATCTTTTTAATGATTACGAGATGGTGTTGTACCATGGATTAGCGTTAGTGTTAAAGTATTAAATTGGTTTGTGTTTAAGTGGTGTGAGATTATCCCTTTCTTTTTTTCTCTTCAACAACAGGAGTAGAAATAGAAAATAACGTGTGTAGAGTGCAGTGCATGCGTGTGTGCGTGTGGATTCTAGAAAGTAGAAGAAAAAGTGGGTGCAGTTTTAGTGTGTATCAGTGAAAAAGCAAACAGTGTAAAGGATAAGGAAGTGAATTGTCGTTACAGCTTCAAGTGGAGGAACTTTCCTCCACTAATCTTCCCCAAAAAAAAACAGAGGAAGTATAGATTGGGTGGCATTCTGTGCGCAAATCCCTTTGTTGTTCGCTGTGTGTATAAGCAGGCTACGGGTTGCTATACAGGACCTCTTCTTCATCCACGCACACACACACACACACACCTCTACAAAAGGCAGTAAACAGCAAAGCAGCAGCAGCAGCAGCGCAGCAGAAAAGCAGAAAGCACACAATTGTGCGCCGGTAACATTTGCTGGGTGCATCGCGCACTCACACAAGTATAGCTTTTGCACCACCACTAGCGAAGTTTGCTGCACAGGAAGGAATATATCGCTTTACCGGAAGCTGGTGCGTGTGCTGCAGCCTACTACAAGAAGAAACTCCTCACGCGTCAGCTGTTGTGTATGAATCTACCCGGTCGTTCTTCCTTCTGTAGCGAACCTGTGCACGAGAAGTGAATTTTTACCCAACTGCAACGTTGTTCTGGTGGAACGCAAATAAATAGCACAAAGAGTTTTAAACAAAACAAAAACGCAACACAAAATGAAGTAAGTTTTTGGATCATTTTTTTCCCATTTACAGCTTCTCTTTCCC
>KZ061627.1:0-48452 GCA_002091835.1 Anopheles maculatus | reverse complement strand
GAAGAATGGTGTGTTAACGTACATCCAATTGAGGGGGTCACATTTAGAATGCAAGTTATGACGGGGAAGGAGTTGCAATGTGTACAACAAAATAGAGTGTTCTAATTGCTTACATTATATTGTAAACATTTAGAAATGTGTCTACCAAAACGCATCACATAAATTGTCGTGTCTGTTTTCTCTCTGGTAAAAGAATTTAGCTCGTTCTAACATCAAACCCCGAATTTATTGTATATTGTGTAAAGCAATCTTCACCAGAAATCACCACTTTCGGGAGGGTAAATATGGCTAAATTGAATCACACTCAATTATACCCCAATTAAGGGCACATTTTGTCACCAACCGATACATGGATCGATTAAGCAAGAAAGCGCTCGGCTACTTTACATCCCTTGAAGGGGGGAAATGATTGACTTTGGGTCAGTTGTTGCATTCCAGACATTTTCTGTTACACAATCGACCGATTTGTGGTTAAGGTTATGTGGTGAGACTTGTGTGTTGGGAGATTAAATTGGACTGTTTGTATAGTTTTAGTGTATTACAGGGGTCTATGAAGCTTATGAGTGCCTTTGTGTCTTAGACCCATGCGTTAGTACGCGTTGTGCGTTCTTGTTTTGAGGAAATGTAACTGCGCTCTTGTATACACTGTTCAATTGAATCAACTCGCGAGCAAGGATGGTACTCAGAAGCGAGTCGAAAAATTACTTCCGCGAATTAGCTTTACTTTCACGCTAGCTAATTTATCTCATTTTTCCTCCCGTTCCGTCGTCACATCATTACGACAATACACACGGATCTTACCGTGGTAGGTTATCCACTGTTTTTTTTTCTTCTTCTACTGCTGCTACTCATTCACAATGGTAACCGTTTTCCCGCCCCGCTCGAGTATATGTAATGGTCTTGTGTGTTGATTGAAAAATTAGCCCTTCACGCGCCACGTCAGAGTGTCAGTAGATAGGTTGCTTGCTCTGCTGCCTGTGTGAGGGACAAGAGCGCTATTTACACCACGGAAACGGTTGGTTAGATGGGTGTTTTTTGTTGCTGTTGCTGTTTCTCGTCGTTGTGGGGGGACGTCTGTTTCACTCCCAGTCAAGGCTGTTAGTTGACCGGGCAAAGTGGAAGGTGTGTAAGCCGACAGTGTCTTATCAACGCACCATGCCGTATCGCTATTATCATCCTGGTACTGCAAAAGTTGAGTAGATTTTTGTTTCCGATATTCCAGGAAAGGAACCATTTGGGACGTGATGAAGTAACTATTTTCTTGGTAATTTACTTTGTCATACTTTCTGTACTTGGTGTTTATTGCTCAAAAAAAGAAAAAAAAGTCTCATGTATGAATTAATCAGAATAGTATGCCTATGGAAGAAAGTATGCGTTTAAAAAGCAATATCAATTTGTCTCCCTTTTTTTTTGTTCATGTAAGCTAGTACCACCGTAGCCCAACAGCAACGATTAATCGCATAACATTCGTACATGATGCTCTTCGTGTGGGGTTACGCCGAGAGTAAGATAAACATGCGACCGCCATGTTGTTGCAGGAAGTTGTCTTAAGTACCGCGAAAACAGCAGCACGCAAGTAATGTATGGCATCTTAATAGTGGCAGACAGCCTCACAATATTTCTTCGCCGACACCCACCATCATGAGAAGGGAAAGGGAAGCAATAATTGATGATGGACCCATCATTAACGTGTGGATATGCTTTTGGAGTGAAATTTGAAACATTTTACTTTTGCGCACTTCTCTCTCTCAGGGAAGTAATTTGGCGGGAGCCTGTACGATGCAATTGCAGGTATGCAATCAGCAATCCAATCGCCCGTGTGCTGTTCAGCATGATCTGTATGTTTCATCATGCCAGACACAGAGCCGCTTTGGTTGCTGTTGTGTTGCCTGTGTGGTAAAGAAGTTGCAATTTAGATTAGACTGATTGCGATACAAATACTCTCTCTCACCTGGTTGTGCGATGTTATGTGAGCTATGCTTGAGAAGGCTAACCGGTGTGATATGTGCAGCATATAGAGTTTTGTGGGAGAATCGATAGAGATATGGATCGGACGATAAGAATGACGAGATGTATAGCTTAATTGTGTTGCCAAACATGAAGACAAAATTATGGGAGTATGTTAATAGAAAGATTGAAAAGATACATAATTACATAAATATGTATGTGTAGCAGAGCATTTATCACCTACAAGACGCAACATTAAATTCTTTTTGAGTAGCTTTTGGGCCTACACATTGCATCAAATTTTGAATAAACTATGTGAAAATTCTTACCTATGTTTTTGATGCGGCGTGTTTCTGTGGCCGCGACAATAGCTATGACTGCTCTTCCCAAGTAAGAACTGTGTATCGAATCCCTTATGGGCTGTCGATTTTGGACACAGATCTGAATATCTAGCGGCCGGTAAATCAAGATGAACTTGAGGTTGTAGTGTCCAAAAAGACGATAAAGTTGTTTCTGATCATGATCATGTACAAAGATATTATCGAAATTTTAATGTGAAATTTGGTAGTCTGTTTAAATAGACAACTCATTAGAAAAGAAAAAAAGACAAACAGGGATTTAAGAAAAACATCCTCGATTAAACTTAATTGTTTGGGATTAGCTATAAATAAGAAAGCATACCTCACATTATTATTTTAAAGTGCTTTTTTAAGCTTCACTGTTTCTCCTTGAAAACTGTTTAAAAAAAGCCTAACAAAGTTCGGTTTGTTGGTTTTCCCCATTATTTTTTTGTATGAGGAACGTAACCCTGAACTTGTTAAAGTAACCTGTGAATATTATTAGATCACCTATTGCTCACCATATGCCAAACAAACGAAAGGTCATACTGTCCTTGATGGCAGGACTTACCATAACCGAACGAACGGATATTGGATTACATCGTAGACTGGACACTGTAGAGTCCATGCTGGTCACCTCACCGAAGTATTCTATATTTTCCACCGTGCATTGCTGCATCATAAACTCGTGCGACTAGTAAAGATTGATGTTCCTTTGTACTGATATACACAATGTTCCCACGACAGTGGCGACCCATAGCACGTTGTGTTCCGTTTGCTGTGTACGGGTGCGTCCAAAGTTACGATGGTATACTTTTTCCTAGAATAATTAGGGAAACCTTTTGTGATTTAATTATGGTCTAGTTTTCTGTGCTTTTTTCGTGGGGGCGTCCTGCCCGAATGGTGTGCTGGTCTTTGAAGTTCAGTTTCCTTCTGCCGGGCCGGGAAGTATAATTGTACGGTGTGCCACGGTGGTTTAAACGAGAAGTGCTCTGTTTGCTTTGCTCTGTCCTGCAGATCGTTCTGAGTTACAAGCGACACAATCTCAAGCTTAAGCTTTAAGTACGCGAACCAAAGAAATGATTTATCTTTTCTTCAACCGCATAACCGCACATCCAGCAGCAGCACCATCATGGCTCGGTCGCTTGTTTAGTACTGTGGGGTTGCACATTGCTTTACACATAGTGGCAGTTTGTGGTGTGTCCAAGCCGCACAAAAAAAAACACGAAGTTGCCACAATTAAAAACGTTTAAGCGAGCGTTGAAATGAAGAGGTCAGCAATGTGTGAACAGGCGGAAAAAACAGCAAGCACAAAACGGAACTCAAAACAATCCGATGACACAGATTCCGGAACCTAGACTAGGGGCACTCGTTCTGTTTGTTGGTGCCTTTTGGTTCCTTCCGCTGGTAAAGATAGCAGTGTGTATTCATTACTCTGAAGCTTCTCTGTGCTTGTTTCTAGTTTGCTGCATTGGATGAATTGTAAACTGAAGCTTTTCAGCAGTATCTACTTGTTCGTTGACACTTCTTTTCTTATCATTATTATGTTAGTTTTGTGTTGATTTCTCCACTGTTCTAACGTTACGCTTTACATTGTTCAATTTAATTGTTGTTAAAATAGTGAGTTATAGTGTTTTCTCACACTTTTTGTTACATTTTTAATTAATTTTATGGTAATTTGTGGCCATCTTGTTTCATGTTTATTTGTTCGTGGACTATTTCCTGGCTTCCTAAATTTACCATATTAAAGCAATTTTTCTCTGTTAAAGTTTAGATGGCTTCTTGCTCTAGTTGCTCAACTAGTGACCGACTGATAGGAACCTTAAAATATTAATCCACCTACTGTGTCAGTCGCTAGTGCTGCTGTCTTGTTTTGCTGGTTGTGAGAGGGTTTCTCTGTTACACCGAACCTCTTGCACGACACCGGAAGTACACCACTTAAGTAGAGGGTAATGAACAACGCAATGCACAGTGAAACTGGGCTATGCATTTGTTGCACTCTTTCTCTGTTCCTACTTCACTGTTCTCCACACTCGTCTCGATGAGAAAGGCGTTGATTGCCGTATCCTCTGCATGGGCAACTGTACATCTTCCGGACATTATACCTATCTGCTCTTCTTTGCGTTCTACGACATCTGCAATGGGGGGGTTCAGTGTTGCAAAATGCAAAAAGCGTCACTCACGCTGTACGGACAACTTTGTGCTTTGCAGCACCGTAACACTGTAACAAGAATATGGGGGGATGAAGTAAAGGCACAAATCAGATTTATTGAAGTTTGCTCTATTTTCCATAGAAATCCCTTTTCCTTCGTACGGGAAAATTATGCGGCGTTATAGTTTTACGTCCAAAATAAACTAACGTCAGAGCTGTCAGTCGGGATTTAGTGGTGTTGGGCATAATTTTACCATACTCGTTAGGACAGTATGACGCTGAGCTATGTGGATTATAACAATCCCTCTATAAGCTGTTCTTAGCGATCAAAAATGATGCTAGAGATGAATTTGTGTAAATCCTTCCTTACGGTTTTTGTGTGTGTTAGTAAATGGAAAATTACGATGAATGTTACTTGAAGTTGGTTATGGGAGGTTGAAAACAATTTGAATATGCGAAATTCTCATACCACATGGCAAGCAACGAGTCATCACAATAATTTGAACGCTCAGCTGTCTTTGAGGTGTAAACGGGACAGCTCACAGTTTACATGTAAACATGAGGATTTTGCAATGCATCACAACTTCCGTTGGGCTCTCATCATACCAGTATTTTTCTCGGTAATCACCTATGTCATCCCAAGTACACAGTTTATGATGCACTTACTCACCTCACTTTGTGTTGTTGCGTTGCGTTGTGTGGAAGTTTCCAAGCGACAAAAAAGTGCACGCTACTGCTTTAGGGAGCTTTGAACTGTTTTGCCTTATCAGTCGTGTAAATCGCAGGTCTGTTTGCTTGTAAAATCTTTGGAATAAAGGTAAAAATCAGTACGGAGTTGATGACGTGCAGCGTAAGCAGTGGCGTTGTCACATTTATTTATCGTGACTAGTACCC
Organism: Anopheles maculatus; assembly: GCA_002091835.1. Classification (NCBI taxonomy): domain Eukaryota; kingdom Metazoa; phylum Arthropoda; class Insecta; order Diptera; family Culicidae; genus Anopheles; species Anopheles maculatus. Next base: position 43,121 of record KZ061627.1, on the reverse strand, counting down.
GATAAGATATCGCATCCAACTTTCCTACTGTATGCTGACGTTTTATGGCCATTATGTTGGTATTGCAATGTTTAGCAATGCTTCAAATCTTTGAGTATAAATAATATCTATATGATATTCATGGTTTTTCCAAAGCAGTTTATACACTATCGTTGGGGTGAAAATCTTATGCCCTGTAAGATGATAATGCCCTTAAAAACATCATATCGTTTGGCGGGTTAATTATGAGACCGCCGTTAATCGAAGAGTAAACACAATCACCGAATGCTGGAAGTGTAGTTATGTTTCATTTCCGACCAATTGTCATGTCCTCCCCTTCTATTTCATTCTTAATCGCTTTTTTATGCGCCACTGGAACGTCTGGTGGGCAATGAGCCGGTAAAAGTATGGGTAGGATCTCGACTCTAATGGAAGGGTACTTGAGAGGAACGTGATAGTGTCACTGTGGGGTTGGTTTGAAGAAGGAACAAGCGTACAAGAAAGAGCCACCAAAATGGTGAAATGAAGCAAAGCATCATGCTGCATTAAAAAGCATTCTAATGGGGCTTCTGTTGTGCTTGATTGTTGTGTAATGGGGTCGGAAAAGATCATACGTCTATTACAAACCCAAACTGGCGATGCTTTACAATCAGCTCGTAATTATGATATCTACTTGAGACTCAACCAGGCAGTTCTGGTGGTTTGGTTTAGTTTGGTTTTTTGTCTTAAACAGATGGCAGTATACTTATTTATCAAACTTATGTATGAAACAAGCATTTATTGATGTTTTTGACATAAAAACGAGAATAATTGTTTGAAACACTTTCTCTCTTACCTTCTATCACGTTCTATAGTACCAATATATCGCTGCAGGCAACAATTGCGGGATAGAAAAGAAACAATTATTTATGCATTCTTATACAATACAGTCTTCAATTGACAGCATTCTTTAATATCTTTATGATTCACTTTTTATTGTCTCGAAATGAAAACCAAGGAACGATCTTCTGAGTTCCGTGAAGTGTCAGAAGTTACCAGAAGCTAAATCAGATAAATTGGCACAGTTTATCACATAGTTAAGGCGATTTTTCGGACCGAACATGACCGTCATGACTAACCCGTAGGCCTTGTAGGTAAATTTAAGAGGCGAATGAGGTCTATGAGACCCAAAGCCTCTATAAATAAATGATACTTGTAGGTAAATTGAAATGAAAAAGAGAATCATTAGAGATAATTAGATTTAAAAAGAAAAATCTTATAATATCTAGAAACATTTTAGACCTGCTTTTAAGATATTTGAATATTCAGCCGTCTCGCTTGCTGCCAATTCAATTTCGATTTTTGATACCTTTGTTGCGAACGTATAACGATCACGCCTCTTGGTTTTTTCGATAACATTCAAATAATATTCACCATGCGACAAATCTTAAAGAAGATGACGGAGCAACAGTTACACTACTACCATCTCTTCATTGATTTTAAAGACGCATACGATAGAAAAACCAAGATAAAACTATCAAATACAATGAGCTCGTTTGGAATCCGGGTCAAGCTTACCTGGCTTGTAAGAAAGCCACGGTGCTATCAGTTTGAGCAAGCGGCTTTGTTGACCCTCTGATTGGAAATCAACGAGGCAAAAATTAAATAATGGTGACATCACTCTGTTAGTAAGCACTAATTTACTCACGGGTGATGTATACAGATAGATCGCCGTGAAGTTGTCCAAAACTTAACTTACCTCGGATCAAAAGTCATCAAAAACAACATAGGAACTAATCGAATAATTTGTCCAAAAATCTAACTGATAGCGCAATTGTCTTTTCAGAGCTCAGCGTAATCCACATCGTACATATAGAGTGGATCGGAAAATCTTCGTGTGTTGTTTTTTCTTAGGCTTTCGCAAGTCCGAAAGCCCATGGGCGATGTTTGGTTAATCGAAGATCTTGGAATAGTTTCCACTGAATTATGCTGCCAATAATCTAAGTTGTACAATTATAATGTTCCTTGATCAAATATTGACTCTAGTCCTACTATTTACTGTAAGTTTATCGGACAACTTGTTTTGAAGCATTTCATTTCAAGTCGATGAATTCATATAAGCATTACATTGCAAAAATAGAATACCAACACTTGTCAGATGCTAAACAGAAATCGAAGCATGTATTGGTTTTATGAGTCTTTTGTTCCAATCACTGTCGTTAACATAATAGTTTTAGTTGTTTTTAGTTGTGATTGTCCTCCAATTCTAGTTCATCATTGACAAAAAATAATTCTATCTAAATCATGCGACAATTAACGGCGATATTTTAATATGTTATGTTTGCTGAACAGGTTGCTGCATCCTGTCCGTTTGCCAACTTTAAACTCAGTGCATGATGGCGTGATTTATTTTAAAACTAAAACTGCCCCGCCCGCGTATCCTGCTCGTTGCTCTTCAGAAATCATTTACTATTTATGATTATGATAAATGAACTGCTAAACATGTCTTGACGATGGAGAAAGCTACGTTTGCCAGTGCACCGTGTATAAATCATCGTTCGAATAAATCCCGGACAACACGACACAGAATGGAAGCAGAAACGAACACCATTTCGTTCTAATATTACGGCGCGTGAAAGTAGGAAACGTGCATATCATCATCCAAGAACGTCCGACCTCTTTCCTGTGTCCAATCGTGTTCCGCCCGTGCCTTACCTTTTTCCCCCTTTCGCTTGCTTGGAGCGGGACGCGATTGTAATTTCCTAAAGATGAGGAAAAGTGGGTCGCGTTCTAGGCATCCACGAATGAAGAAAGCACAAACTATTACTAAAACCACTCCTGCACGGCAGTGTAAATTCAGTCTCCCCTCCCCCCGTGTGTACGTCGCCGGGAGTGGGGTTTTTCCTGCTGCAGAAGCACATTACTTTTCCAGTACTCTTCTTTTGCATTTGTGTGGTGCCTGCAAGGAGACGGGGCAGGCACACCCACGACGTACTCGTCTCGAGTACATTTCAACTTACTTCCATTAACTTCTCTATATATTCTGTGCGTGTGTGTGTGTGGTGTGTGGTTATTTTCTGTGTCACCTCTCCAGGAGCAAAGTTGTCCCATATTCATTGTGTGGCTTTCTGAACGGTCTGTTTGTTTCCTGTTTTGTGATGTTATTTTTTAAAAAGAATCACATTTTTTACTTTTTTCTTGTTTTGTCTTCTGCGGTTTTTACTATTGCCCCGCAAGGAGAGACCGTTCCATTTGTGGAGTGGTTTTTGGAGTTGGTGACTTGGCTGTGTGAAAAGTGCGAAGAAAATACAACTCACCGGCGCACACATAAAACCCTTAGCCAGATGGAAAGCTTGTGACGGAGGTTATGGACCCTTTTTTTTCGTCGCAAAAGCATTCTCCATCATTGAAGCATCAATATACCACCACCATTTGATGCACAAGATGTCGTCAGAGTCTCTGTCTCCTAGTTCCCTTGGGGCTAGGTGATTCAATAGGGTCGGGTCGGTTTCTAAGAACTTTTGCAAAGGCTCACGTCTGAATTTCTCAGATTTTCCATCCAAGAAAATAAAAGAAAACTATTCTCGTTCGGGTGTCGTCTCACTTTCGGTTCGGCCACGATTGTTTTTCTAACCTAATAAACACAGCGAGTGGTGCTTCTCCGATTTCGTATGCGAGGAGATGGTGCGGAGGTTTGATGGGGTTGAAACAACATGGGGTAAACCTTTATAACCCCAACTATCTTTGGCCTTCCCTTCGTGTAATCCAAGAATCAGTGCTCTGGGGAGTGATCGGTAGGCTAACTACTGAAAGAGAGTCCGCTTATAGTAGAGCAAGGTTTGTGGAGTTATCTGTAGGAAGACTTTCTTTCTAAATGCCATATGCAAAACACACAGGAAAATGCAACTCCTATGTGGTACACAGATCCACGGGTGGTGTCTCTTGGAAGTTTGGGGAGAGCAAAATGAAAATGCGTACGTTACGCATGATTCATTGAAGTGTAAACAGTGTGTACTGCTGGTTGGCAATCACACGAGAGATGGTAGGTGGTGGTAACATTCACTTTCCATGCGGCACATGCATCTCACACGTTTTAACACACGTACAAAGCAATGGGCAATAAGGGGGAACCACATGCACAGATAGGTCGTGTTTTGTAATATGCTGAACCAGGAGAAGTAAGACAAAAAAAAAATGGTGGCAGAATTGGGTAAGTCGTCACCCTCACCGTATGCGTGCGGTTTTTGATGTGCGTCGGAAATATAGGTTAGGAAATGTGATTTGTTCAAATGTGTCATTGCTTGCAGTAAAAACTATTCACATTATCTCATGCTTACTATAATCTTCATGCTCCTCTACTCGCTTGATGTAATGTCATTTTCATTTCCTAGCTCATTGGCTATCGGGAAAAAAGGGGTTGAAATTTGATAGCTAACAGCTTGTTGTCATTACCACAAACCCCCAAATGGAAAATTGAAAAATCATTCCCCAAACAAAGGAAAAAAAAATCGTTAGCGGAAATTAAACATCAAGAAAGCAGCCGAAAGCAGCAACGATGACGGATGGATATTTTCCGTCTGTTTCTCGGATGAGCAATTTTGAGCATTGTTTTTGAGCTAGTGTAGTGTGTATGTGTGGCGCAGTGTATGGTGCAGTTGATGAAATATTTGCCATGAAATGAGAATGTTCATATAACGCAATTTACATTAAGTGTACATTTGGCGTTTCTACTTTATACAAGTTCTATTTCAATAAGTTTTCGCCTGATGTATTTACGCACCTTCAACACTTACACTCGAAACAGCTTAGTAAATACAGTAAATCTCCTGAAAATACATACTCTGCAATACGAACAATACCTGGATACCGTCGGGGTAGATGTTTACTCCGCTTCTCATCTTGCTTTGAAACTTGGTAGGATGATGATGAAAGTTGAATCCTAAACTTTCGTCTAGTTCTTACTGCACACCGCAAGCAAGAATTCTTCCAGATCATCTTCCATTTCGTTTCGGCTTTAGATTCCCACGAGAAATTTATTCCACTGCTAGTGTATGTATTGTTGAGCGAGAGCTGCCTGCAATTTCTGTGCGTTCCAAAAGCTTGTGATCCACCAGATTCCTATAAACCATTGATGCAATTGTGGAAGCGTTTAACTATGAACATAAAATGCCCCGTGCTTAATGTGCTTTCGCGTGTTTTTTTTGTGTCCCATTTCCCATTGGGGGTCGTCTTAATCTTTAGCCTTCCGGTTACGAAGCAACGTAACGAAAACACAAATGATCGATTTTCGAACGTTCCACAACAACACAAAAAAGACCCAGCGTGTGCAATTGGAATAGTTGACGGATTGGGGCGAATAGAACTAGAGCTTACTTGCTACGATCATTTCCATTCGGGTTAAATATAGTTTGTGTCGGCTGTTCTAAAATCTAGAAGTGAAAATCCGCCTGTCAAACCAGGCCGGGGTGGGCGATAAATCGTGTCATTAGATTTCGCGCTGTTCCGATGGTATCGCTGGAACGACGGGTCCTTTCGGTTTCAACCGAATCTAGCCTTAATGTTACCCTGCTGTAAAGAATTTCTAGATTTGGATAGTTCGGTACCAGGGTGGTAAGCAAGGGGCGTAATCCACCGGAAACGATGAATCGATTGTCATCTAATTAACGTCCGGTGTCAGGTACCCCCGAATAGTGTGAAATGTTCATCGATTCCTGCATGGTTGATGACGGTTGATGACAGCGAAAGCAATAACGATTTTGTCGTCAAACGGTGTGATGATGTACACACACAGACGTTCCTGTTCCGTCGTCGTCGACGGCTGACGCGACCGTCTGTCTCGTTTCGTGTGCGAATCATAGTAGAGGGGAGGTACCTGTTCTTCTTTGATACCTTAAATGTTACTTCCGGTTTGTTCTATCTACCACCTTTCGGGTGTTTTGGGTAGATAATTTTATCGTACCGCCCAGTACCTTTATTTGGCGCGCGCATAACAACCTGTGCTGCTGTGATCCCTTGCAATAATGGCGGTGACGGCGTTTGGAAAACAATGGGCTTTTAATAAGTTGTTTGTGGTGGTGGTACGAAGGGAGTCGTTAGTCGGATGGTTCTTGATTGCGGATGTTTATTTGTTTGTATTGGCGGGTAGTACTGTTTGCCGATCCCTCCCCCACCTACACACGCACGGAAGTTGGGCAGAAAAAGAGTTTTTGGATAACACATGGTCCGGTCCGGTCGGGATTGTGTTGACCGATCGGACGCATTATTGACGAGTTTATTGATATTCAAAAGGCAATGCTATAATTGTTTACGGGTATTGTTTGTATTGATTGGCGTTTAGGTTGTTTGTGTCTCCAGTGTAGTATAATTTAGCAACCTTTATGTAATTCTATTGTATGCCCGAGTAAAGGTGGGATGGATAGTTCATTCGTCTTTGTCGTTGGACAGGCCACCGAAGATTAAAACTGAACAATATATTGAGTCATTTTTCTTGCTATAGTTATATTAAGTACACAAGGTATTTCCATTTATCTCTTGCAACATTCCTATTGCACATAACTTATGTTATCTTCAACTATTTAATTAAAACCTTCCATAAATAACTGAATTTAAAAGTTGGAGTAATCTGCTCCATAAACCAGATTCCATTTACTATCCCTAAACTCCAGAAGAGAAACAAAGAGGTTTGTGCTATGGACATTACACCTTTTGTGCCGATTGCAGTTGGGCCCATGAACTCTGTTGGGTGTTGGCGGGAAAATCTACTAAGAAGCTGTGTATGTGTCTGTGTGTGTGTGTGTGAGTGTAGAAATGCTTAAAGGGCTGCAGCTGGGAAACAGAAAAAAACCCCTCTCGTGTATTGTGTACATCTCGTGCATATTTTGCAACTTAATGGGACACCGTAATTTGAGAGACAATTCCGGACAGGTCCGGCCGTGCACAGATAAAACGCGCGTGCATTTGTTTGTTTGCCATTGTCAAACAGTTTTTCCGCCCCGGGCATCATTTGACGGTGTCATTTTGGCACGCGACAGAGCAGTATGCGATGATGATTATTTGAATGTGAGAAGTTATCCGGAACCCCCCCTATAGCTAGCGAGAGGACAACTGCGGGAGAGTACAATCTAGAGAAAAAAACGTACTATTTGGAATGGGTTTCACTCCATGCGAATTGTACGCCACGACTAGACCGAACAGTCCGCATAACATTGCGTGAGTTGGAGTTGTGTTGTAGTGCATTAGTAGTACCATCCGAAGCAGCAGCATCCGCATCAGGACAATTTAGAGTTAGCGTTGAACCTATAGCATAACAAAAACAACCGATACAAATAATTTCATCTAACGTCAACCGCCGTTATTGTGTGTACACCCATTTCAATCAACCACTCTCCGTTTTGTTTCATCGCCAAACAACACAGTGCACCACCGGTCCCGCCAGCGTTTCCGACTCAGCAACAGCAGCAGCAGCAGGCATCGCAGCAGGCACAGCAGCAGCAGCAGCAGCAACAGAAACCGATCTATGCATCACAGCAGAGCAACAGCAGTACCAACAGTATTACCTATGGAAACAATTCGGTAAGTATAGGGTTTAACTATCTTTCAGGCACGATCGGGACGGTCGTTTCGACGCATTACCAGCCGATTCACACCTGCAAGCCCCATAAAAAACGGACAGGAGATTCTGCAACTTGAATGTTGCTGTTGCGATTGTTATTGTGTTTTTTGTGTGTTGGTTTATCCGGAGTGTTGGGAACGGGGAAGTGAGATGACCTTGAACATGTTCCCGTGTCGAAAATTCGATTTTTCATCAGGCACCTGTCAGGTTCCATCGACTATAAAGGACTGCTCGTTAGTGGTCTGCAGGTGGTGTGGTGGTGCAAGTAGTGGTTGGTGGTGGAGTGAAATGATAATGGAACAATTTTTAGAATTATTGAACCTTCGCGTACTCGTGAAAAAGAGGGTTGTTGTTTCGTGATAGTATGTGTATGGGGGCGAGCGTATACAGTGTACGCGAATTGAAATACCACGTGACTGGTGTTTTAGTGAGTGGCTGCTGCGAGTCAGTATCGACATATTTGGCCAAATTACAAGGATAAGGACGCTTTGACATTTCCGTAGTGTCAGTTTGTTGATTGTGACTCGGCATGTTTTCCTAGCTGGAAGGCAATTTTTTGTTGCCGAGCGATAAAAGATGACGATTGCCTTGAAAATGGAAATCTTATCCATTTTCTTTCCATTTTCGCTTTTTCCCAGCAACAGTATCCGCAGCCAATCTACGTAGCATCGAATCATCGATTTTTCATCAGGCACCTGTCAGGTTCCATCGACTATAAAGGACTGCTCGTTAGTGGTCTGCAAGTGGTGTGGTGGTGCAAGTAGTGGTTGGTGGTGGAGTGAAATGATAATGGAACAATTTTTAGAATTATTGAACCTTCGCGTACTCGTGAAAAAGAGGGTTGTTGTTTCGTGATAGTATGTGTATGGGGGCGAGCGTATACAGTGTACGCGAATTGAAATACCACGTGACTGGTGTTTTAGTGAGTGGCTGCTGCGAGTCAGTATCGACATATTTGGCCAAATTACAAGGATAAGGACGCTTTGACATTTCCGTAGTGTCAGTTTGTTGATTGTGACTCGGCATGTTTTCCTAGCTGGAAACCAATTTTTTGTTGCCGAGCGATAAAAGATGACTATTGCCTTGAAAATGGAAATCTCATCCATTTTCTTACCATTTTCGCTTTTTCCCAGCAACAGTATCCGCAGCCAATCTACGTAGCATCGAATCAAAACCATCAAATGCTGAATCAGTCGGTGTTGCCACCGCAACCGCCGCAGCAACCACCGCCGCCACAGCAACAGCCGCAACAACAGCAGATACCGTCGAACCTGTCGAACGGTTCGATTTACGCGACGGCCACGTGCTCCCCGAGTGCGACCAACAGCAATCCATCGAATCCGATCTACGCCGGCCAGCAGCAGCTAGTGTCGCAACAGCAGTCGCAGTCGGCACAGCCACAGCCACCGCCACCACCGATGATGATGCCACCGAATGGTTACGGGCCGCCGAACGGTATCGGTGGTCCGTACGGTGCCGGACAGCCACAGTACGGCATTCCACCGGTAAGCAGGGGTGCAAAGGACACACATTACCGGACTAGTGCCGGTGTGTGAGCTAGTTGAATATTCGTCACGGTGTAGCTAACTGTTGTTGTGTTCTCGTAAAGGTTCCTCAGATGCCAATGCAGCCGCTACAACAGCAACCCCCATCACAGATGCAACAGACGAACGCCGCTCCTCCACCACCACCAATGATGCCGCCGATGTTCCCCATGTCTGCACCATCGAACATACCCCAGGTAAATATATCGATTTTTTTGTTTTGTTGGTGACAATCACAACTTTTAACACTTAATCCCTTCCGTAGCCTCCAGCACCACCCATGCCACCAAATCTGAATAATGCGGCTGCTCCACCACCACCGCCACCTCCACCCGGTATGCTTGCGTCGAAACCGGGAGAAATAAATTCCTTGGCCCTCCAGCTGGCCAGTGCCAAACTGAAACGCAGCCAACCACCGAAAGGCGCTTCAGGGGGAGTCGGTGGCAGTGCTGGTGTGTCGTCCACGCTACCTTCCGCCACCAGCGGCAACAGTGTCGCGTCGTCCACCGTCACGGAAAACAGTGGCAGCAGTACATCGAGCGGAGGTAGTGGTAATTATGGAACCATAGGTTAGCACTTACCACTCATACTAACATTTTTGCATGTACTAATCCTGGCCTCATTGTATCATCGGCGGTTATCGGCCGCACTCATGTGTGCTGTGAGGCTGTTTCTGTTTTTCGTTTTTCTTGTCTGTTTGCTTTCTCCTTTGTGTTTGTTTGTGTGTGATTCTAGACTTTGTGACATCAGCGACAAGTGGCAAAATTCTCCAAACTCATCAATCACTCTCATTTAGCATAAGGATTATTGGATTAATATTTAGATATAAGGATTTACATGTTTATGATGTAGACCACTATTTTATGTACGTAATTCGACTAGCATATCTTAAATTCCTTTGCCAAAACCAAGGACCGATCAACGAAAGCCTCAAATTTAGAATGCTAAACCGCAAAGCAAAATGTCAACGGTAGGCGAGAGAAAGGAGAATTTAACTATTCGAACGATTGAGTAAAAGAATCATTGCAATTGTAACGTGACTAACGGGCCCAAGTGTGCAAAAGCCACTAATAGGATTCGTCTGGTAGGATTTGTTTTTCGGTTTTGTTTTGTTACTCTCCGTCAGACAGACATTAAAATGAAATGTCGGAAAAATCGTTTGTCTGGCTCATATTGGCTTTTATTGTCCCTCGTTCTTTTCTTTTTGGGTAGTACAACCTTTGACGGTCTTGCTTTTTGATATGCTCCAATTGCTTTGGCGACTATTTGTTACCCGCTTAACTAACATCAAGATAAGCAGCTGAGTATATTCAATTTAGGAGGCACAAACTAGATGAAAACTAAGCATATGTAATTATTTGAAAATCGATTAACGAACTCTAGAGAATATTTAAGAGAGATTAAGTGCATGCATTTTTAGCAATTGTGAAATTGAAATGTGGTAAATATTAGAACAATCTAGGCTATCTAATCTCTTTTTGAAATATTCTGACTATTGGTGTATTTTGCTTATTATTAGTTAATGTTAACATTATATCATAATCTAATTTATTTCATGTTTGCGTTCTCTCCTTCTCGTACTGTGTATCGATGTGCAATCTCTGCAGGACGATCGTCATCCGGTATGGCATCGATGATGGATGAAATGGCCAAGACTCTTGCTAGGCGTCGGGCGCAGGCAGAAAAGAAGGAGGTAAAGGATCATCAGGACCAACAATTAGCCAACGAGATATGCTTAATATCTGTATCACGTTGATCTGTTTCCATGGTTTACAGCCGGACTCCAACGATGATGGCGGGGCCGGAAGTTCCGGTGGACGCCAGCGGGCCTGGGAAAAATCAAGCACACTACCGCACAAATTAGGCAGCAACAATGCGAGTGGAGGTGGAAGCATCAGTTCCAGTGCCGGTGGTGTTATTGCGAGCGGTCCAGAGTCACCAAAACCGCGGATACGTTTCGGCAGTGCCAGCGAGGAAACGATACTGAAGGTTGGTAGCCGTTTTTTTCTGGATCGCAAAAGGAGCGCTACCTTTTTTGCCACCAGGTCCAATTAACCGATATATTCTTTTCTTTCTTTCCATGGTGCTGAAATGTTCCCCCACAAACAAACAGCAGATCAATGGTGGTGACATATTCTCCCTATCGACTGCGGTCGATTACGAAAATCTGAAGGAGGAAATATTGCGCGAGATGCGTAACGAGCTTGGGAAAGCAAAGCAAGAAATTATAGAAGCTATCAAATCCGAATTCAACCGCAGGTGTTTACCTTAGTGCATCCGCCTTTTGTTGCTGCTGTTTTAGCGCTAGGAACGAACGAAGAGAAACACGCATACACCATTTCTATTTCTACTGCAAAACTACTACCACACTACAACTATCATAACTACTATAACGAAGAGAATGATAAGAAATGGAGCGACCGGACCAGGCCACAAGCAATCACGATGAGAAGCATCGAATGGTATCCTAGATCCAAAGCAACAGGCAACGATTTGATTACAACGGGAGGGGGGGGGAGGGGAGGATGGTGGGGATGTTGAATTCATTCGGGTATGGCGAATGAACGAACATGGATTTCGCTGCCGGGTGCAGATTTTACTTCAATTGATCTATATGATGATCCTTTGTTAATTTTACGTCAGTGTTTATGACGTATTGACTAATATTCGATTCCATTTCTATCGTTTTCTTATGGTTCCATGAATTACCATCTTGATTCCTGTCGATAGAACAATGCTAGTAAAAAAAAACTTTGGAAAACGCGTAGTGGATGAGTATTATTTCGAAATACATATGTCCTATGTATGTTATTTTAACGCGATGGGTTTGATTTTCATTTAAGATTAACAACGATTTACGATCCATTTTGCCTACATGTCGTTAGCATTATCGTTTTTTTATGGTTAGGACGGGTTCAACATCAGGTCAGAGCCTCCGTGTTTCTTGAGAAAATTCAGTAACAGAATGCCGGACACATCTTTCACACGAAATTGGTTGGAGCGGTTTTTGTCAGTTTTTTTTTTTTTTGAAGGTGTGATAGCATTGTTATGATAAAACACCATGGAAACGTAATAACCATCGTGTGCGGAAGTAATTTTTGGCTGAAAACGTAATACGCATTTGTACATGATGAGTCGTAATGCGCTTGTTAAATGTATGTATGTTTTGTTTTTCTATTTATGGCCATATAGAGCGAAATGGAGGAAGATGGTATGTGTTTGTGTACGACAAGCGGAAATAAATGTCGATAAGGATCTAAAAATGAACTCATGTGTATAGTTGCGGTAGACAGGTTAACGATGTTGACTGTTGGAGCCTGTTTGAAAGTATAGAGACGGCGGCGACTGGGGAACGAGTGTCCGTGCACGACTTACTCAAATAATCGATAAATCCTACCCATTAGCGAATCTGTGGTCCACGCAAGATTTCTGTTCGGTTTTTTGTTTTGTTTCATTCAGCTGAGGAAGTGTTAGCTTCGAATGTTCGATTTGAATTTTCAGCTTATTGTGATTTCGTTTAATTGTTCTATCGGTGCACACTGTTGCAACATTTCAACAGCTGTGAAACGATTGCACCTCCCACCAAAGGCAAAAACTTGTGAATGATATCGTAAAAAAAACACAAATACACCATTTACATGCGCGAAGGAAGCTGAACTACAAGACTCCAAACATTTATAAATATTATCGGAAATATGGGAGAAGTTATGAATTAGCATAATATACACTAAAACCGAAGTTATGAAGTGGAAAGCACGGTACGCATTCAAGAATGGGCATACACATGTGCGCCGAAATAGCGAAAGGACGCCGTTTCCATGTGGAATTTGATATCAATTTTTGTGTGCACTGCTGCTGCCATCGTCGTTGTTGTGTGGTTAGCCATTTTTTGGTCCGCGTGTACTACCACCACCCTCTCCGTTGATAGTTTCGCCTCACCGTTCTCATCCCGCGTATCGCATTGTAGTAATAGCAAAAGCACAGTATCAGTCATCGTAACAAGCTATCATGAAAGTTATTATTGCTAGGTAGAAGAGAGCCGCTGGTGGAAAAGAGCAAGACGGTGGGAATCATAACAGTTCTTTGAATCGAATGTCTATCCAAAATGTGTCTCTCTATGTGTGTGTGTGTCAGCCATATTATCCTGTCTCATTATTATTACTATTTGGAGAGAGAGAAAGAGAAAACGATGTTGAAGTGAAGAAACGAAACGAAAATTCAAAATCACTAAACTTTGAAACATAACTAAAAATCATCGGGAACATAAAGCTAAATTAAACTAAACGTAAATACTTAAGGACGGTTAAGAAACGGAGTGTAGCGTGTATAGAGTGTGCGCGCAATGCAGTCGATGAAAATGCAATGAAAACCAAACGAATGCTTTGCTGCCAGTTTGTTTACCGGTTCCACGTTTTTTTTTTGGTGCGCAATGGCGCAAAGTAGTAAAATGATCAAGTGTAGTGTACACTCACAAGGGAACGGCGCGTGCATCCTTGTTGTATGCTAAACCCTCACAACTCTGCACTCACACACCGAAGCAAACTAAGCTGATCAAATCAAAATGTAGAATAAATTTAGTGACATCCATTCTCTCCGTGACTCGGATCGAAAACCACACGACCGGGGGGTGCGATTCGATGGCTAAGAGAATTTGCAACAGTGCTAGAGCATTAGAAGGCTAAAAAAAGGAACAGAAATAGAAAACAGCGCACTTAACTTTAAGGTGTGCACAAACGCGATTAAACGTTAAACGGAAACACACACACACATATGCATCGTAGTAAGCATTGGAAAAGGAAGATTCCAAGATGTATGTGTAGGTGTGTCTGTGAAGCGTAGAGAGCGGTACAATGGAGAGGATTTGTACACAATCGAATTTTTTTGTACATAAACGAAAGACTAAAAGGAGGATAGGATGTATGCGAAGGACGTGATGAAACTGATAAACGGGGAAAAAGTTAAAAAAAGAAAAATCGGACACAAGGAAGAAACAGGATGTGTAACCGCGATACTTTCATTTATTAGTCATGATGTCGAATGGTAGTTTAAGCTAAACAGGAATGAAAGGCGCATGCGTGTGTTAATTATGATACTGGACCCTCTAGACATCCTAAAAACATTGCATACAAAATGCCCTCAAATCCCCTCAGTTTCATACAAAAGGCCCTCATTTCTCCATACAAATTTTGACTTGTGAAACAAAATTAGGGGCTTGCACGCAGTTGCGCTAATTTTGTTTCACAAGTCAAAATTTGTATGGAGAAATGAGGGCCTTTTGTATGAAACTGAGGGGATTTGAGGGCATTTTGTATGCAATGTTTTTAGGATGTCTAGAGGGGAACGACTTTCTTTCACGTTGTGTAGACGCACAGCATCGGTACGGTTCTGTACCGTAGCGAAGGAACGCGCATCACGGGGAAAGACATAGAAAGCGTACGTAAATCATCTTCCCTCGGAACTGAACTGACATATATATGTATTGTGTGTGTGTGTGTATGTGAACAGGGGGAAGCGATTGAGGACTGTAGCGAAAAATGACGCGGTATCTTTAAACTCATCTACTTACACGTGCCGTTGCGAGCAAAACGCGTAGATATGCTCTCTCTCTCTTTTAAATTGTTTCATAACGGAAGTACGTACCCGAACACCACACATACGCTTTAAAACGGAAAGCGAACCGCGAACCGAAACGGGATGGAAGTGAAATGTTAAAAAATCAACCCACACACACACACAAAAACACGAAAAAAAAACCGGACACTTATACAATACAATATCCTATTTAAATATGTAAAGAAAAGCGATCGTAAACACAGAAACAGCAGCGCCAATGTTACACAAAACACCACGCTAAAAAAAAATGCAAATTGAGGTTTTGGAATTACACAGAGTTACGAGAGCTATACAGCGCAGCTACAGCAATTTAACACAGAACACAGAAATGGAAAGGAAGGAAAATGAATAAGTAAAACAGAGAAAATGCATTGGGTAAATTAAAGAAACAAACACACACATAAAATTCAAAGGAAAATAGCTACTATTACGAGAGCAGCGAATACATATAGCAAAGCGATAAAGCGTACACTGACGAAAGATTTCCGTTCAAAGAACACAAACAACACTTACACGATGCGACATAGGACAACAAGGTTCTTGTGATGCAGGCTTCGTACAGACGGGAATGGATATTTTGTTAACACATTCATCACAATGTTACGGGTGAAAATTGTTCGAGAATGTAACTAATGACGCCTAATGGTTCGATAGGAATTAAAAGCGAAAATGGCTAAATATTTGGGTCAATCCAGTAGGCAAGTTAGGGGATGTGCCTGAAAATTTAAAAACACGTAAAAACACGTCAAAACAGACCTACGGATGGATGAATTGCAAAATATGTTTTTTTGGCACTAAGACGCAAACTACATCCCACTCTAATGTGGAGACCCTGAAGTCTATTATAACACGATTGGGGCAATCAATGTCGGAAGACTTTATAGGAACGATGTATTGTAGCTTTGGACGTCGTTTGGAGAATGTTATTGGTAAAAGTGAGAGACACAAGGTGTAAATTTTGCACGAAAGGTCCTTCTAAACCTAAATGAACTCGCAACAAGTATTGAATATTGCTTTATATTGGCGATCATGCAATAGGACTTCGTGTCTTACGCTGTTGGAAAATGCTTTACGTTATGTGTGGGATATAGAGTGGTGTGTACGCTATTAACACCACTTTTTGTATTATTTCCCTACCGTCTGTACAACGTCTACGTCTAACGGAACACCCAAAACACAAACCTAAGCGACACAGTACATATTGCATAGGCGGGAAAAAATGTTAAACAAATGCAGCGACTGGTAAAGGTATGATCGTAAATTAACGGTTTGATCCATAAGGGCAGAAACACAGTTAAAAATGAACCACAATTAGTAAGAGCAAGATTGAAAAGGAAAGAGAAGAGCGGTGCAATGATAACAAGATGCGATGAAAAAAGAAAGGCGAGAAAGTTAGGTAAGAACGATTGTTTACTACACACACCAAGACAGACTCTAGTGAAGGCGATCGTCACAGAAGAAGGCGTTAATCGAGAATAATGTTTCAGTTCCTCCTTACCACAACATATTTCGAGACTTCCATAAATATAGTGTACTTTACTTCTCTTCCCTGTTTATATCGGAAAAAGCAGCACATACAAACAAAATGGTAATAATGAGCAGTATTAAACAAGAACATGGACACCAGTAAACAGAACCGCGTACAGCACTTGTGCCCGGTTCGGATGCGATCGGTAGTAAGAGTGTATAAAAAAAAAGAAGGCCAAGGCATTCGAGATGGTGCAGATATATATGTTTTAATTTGTGTGTGTGTGAGCGCGCGTGCAAATTAAATTAATTTATCCTTTTTAGTGAGTCGCACACGATTGTCTTTTTTTCTCGTGTTAGATTGCTCGTTTGGTTTTATATTAAATAGTGAGAAAGAGAGAGAGAGAACCACAGGGACTGTTTCTTTTGGGAAGCGCGTACACACACACGCATATTGTAAATGCTTTTTAGAACGCTTTTTTCTTATTCAATTTACGCTACTTATGGTGGGTACCGCGTTTAGAGGGTTTAGAGGGCCAGCATTGTGTGGTGCGAGGGAAAGGAGGGACTAAATCGAGCGGCGGTGGGCGCATTCAACAAAACTACTCCTCATTTTCGATCTGTGATCGTTTTGTGTCACGATAATGGCGCGCGGTGTGACGCTCTCTGCTGCTTCCTTTCCGATGGATAATGATTACTACTCGAGTAGGAAGGAATCGATTTTTATCCGTTTCTTCGATCACTTCTTCGACAGAGTAACACACGTACACACACACACGCGCCACATGGGAAATGGATAATGATGATGATGATCGACACAACTGGAGCAAAGGATTAGAGTTTAGAGAGGGATAAATTTAGCAGGAAAGATGCTCCGATCTATTACCGTCTAACAGCGCGACATACAAAACGCATTATACATACACATACGACGACGCTATTGCATGGATATTAGTGATGTGCGCTCCGGAGTGCACCCACGGTTCCGGAGCCGGCTCCGACTAAACGGCTCCGGAACCGGCTCCGGAGCAGGCTCCTTACGACCTAATGGTGAACTAACGGCTCCGGAGCCGGCTCCGAACTAACGGCTCCGGCAGTGGCGGATCAAACGGTGGGCGGAGTAGGCGGCCGCCTAGGGTCTCGCCGTTTGGGGGGCCCCGAAATACGAAAGCCATACCACCCCCCCCCCACGTTATTTGGAAGAAGCAGTTGGTAAGGGGCCTCATGACCTGTGGGGGACCTTGACCCGCCACTGGGCTCTGGAGCCGGCTCCGGAGCCGGTTCCGAAAATTATTGGAACCGGTCGAGGCCGGCTCCGGCTTCGGAGCCGTTTTTCTCATCACTAATGGATATACACAGGTGTGCGCGTGTGTGTGTGTACGTGGATGCCTAATGCTACACATATACATTAGATGATTTGTGATTTTATGTTAAATATAATTTTGTATTACTACTTTTATTTACCTTTTACGATTAGAGACGTGCAGAGAGCGACTATTGGTCTATATATATATACATACACACGCTACATGCAAATGAAACACACTTATCTTATTAGTCGCCAGAAGATGGAATGGTTAAAAGAAAAGAAAAGGAAAGAGATAAATTGCATAAGAAAAAGAAGCGGACACTAATGTTAGAAGAAATTAACTGAACGGATTTGGCTGACGGTGCATGATGTGTAGTTGAGACGATGCGATGATGACTGCGTTAGCAAAAATGTGGCGCTAAAAACGACCGTAACCAATTCGAGTGATTCAAACGAAAAGCATAATAGCGTACAACAATAGTAGGAAGTGTGGACAGGAACGTGTGCCGCAGTGAGTGAACGAACGACGTGTTAGAGATAAATTAAATCATACCACAAAACTCACAGTTATTGCAGTAGACAAACAAACAAACAGAAAATAGGAACAGAGAAAACGAACGCGCACGGACACGCGGGAATGATGGGAAAATAGGAAAGCAAATGAATGTGTCAATATCGTAAAGGACGAACGGTACGACACATAAACACAACAACACAACAATTGCAAAAGGACATAGAGACTCTACAGTACAGTAAACACAGAACAACAACACATAAACACACACAAACACACACATTATTATAGATAACCTACAAATTTTATAAAATTAACAAACAAGAACAACAAAAAACATATTGCGATTAATAAAAAAAGTGAAAAACTGAAGTAAACGTAAATCAGTGGTCAGGTTGTTGTTTTTTTTTTGCTTTTACTTCACTTTATTACATTACAATAAAGCTCATCGCTTTAAAAAGCGAAAAAGTATTCGAAGCAGTATTCAAAAATAGATCCAATCGAACCAATGGCTGCTTATTTAACGTTAGTTACACCTTTTCTTTTAGCCTACTTCGTCAACAGGATCCAATCAATTGTGGTTTGCAAACGGATGTTTCGGATTCGGTTGGTGCAGCTAAACTTAAAGCTAAGTTGTTTGCGTTTGGAATCTGGGTATCTATCCTATCATACAAGAAGGAAGCCATCGACAAGATCGACTTATCCCATTCGTCGGAGAGATAGTTGGAAACTATCAGAGAAGATTCCCAAAATGGAACATCAACCACTTATCAGATTTTCTTTTTCTTTTGGCACTACAACCTCGCAATGTGACCTGCTTGAAGGCTGTGACTTAGTTTTACCCGTAGCTGGATATTCAGTCCTGTGTACGTGGAGGGGGTCCGGACCTGCCGTGTGAAAACCGGCGCCGCTACCACCTCGGCCACCGGACAGCCCCGGATCATATCTTTATCATGCTTTATCATGGAGAATATGGCGAGAATCGGCTTGTAAGAATGACATAATGACCAACAGCACATGCCAGGTGCAGGTGGATGGAAAACTCTCAGGAAGACTCTCTGCTACCACCAAGGGCCTCTGCCAGAGAGGAGGGCTTACTTGTCTCCTATTCAATCTTGGTCATCCAAGACCTCGCGGAGGTGGAAACTTCGGAGACCAACATCTATAAGTCACTCCAGATCCTGGCATACACTGATGGCATAGACATCATTGGTTTGAGGCTCTCCTACGTGTAGCAGAAGCTTACCAAAGGATCAAGCATGCGACACTGAACCTCGGGTGAGATTACGAAATTACGGATGATGATGTGCAGATAGCTGGCCGCATTTATGAAGTCGCCCAGAACATCACCTATCTGGGGTTAAAAGTCCACACCGACAACAACATAGACGTTGCGATTCGCATGTTGGCTGCCAACCGCTGGCGACGGATAAAATCCAGTTCTCACATACGCTTCTGAGATATGAACTCTGTCCAAAGCTGCCGAAACCCGTTTAGCCGCGTTCGAGAGGAAGATGCTCAGAAGGATTTTTGGCCACGTGTGTGTGGAAGGACAATGGAGAAGACTGCACGGTGACCATCATGCAGCATCGTGCAGTACATTAGGCGGCTTGTCAGGCTGAGCCAGATGAGCTGATCATGTAAAGAGAATGGCCGTCCACATGGACAGAGGTGACGTGATAGATCTCCAAATAGAGATGGAGTGATGACGGTGGGGATAATCCAAGCAGACATAAAGCGGCATCGAGGACTGTAGCAGGCCAAGACCACGAAGCGGTTGTTGCGTCTGATAGGTAAGTAAGTTATTAGTAAATTTTTACTTTATTTGTTTGAGAAATATAGTTTAGAATGATGTTCCGCCTAGAGCAGCTAGAAGCAGGCTTTCTTTCTGGGGAAAAATGAAGAAAAAACTAGATTGTGGTAGAAGAAAAAACATCACTGAAAGACGCAAAAACTGTAATGTTTGATGCAAGTGTTCCTTATTTGTTTCCCCTAAATTAATGAAAGTACATTATCTCTAGCAATGTATGAAACAAGTGTTGTGAAGGTTAAAACATTTATTTTGTTAATTACTGAATGAATGGAAAAATGATAATAATTTGCTAGGTGTAACGTAACTAATTATTTTAACGACATCGACCGCAAGCGTGATTTGTTTGTGTGTGTCAATTTGGTTTATTTTTTCGACAATGTTGTTGCCTCCACTACTATGCAAGGATTTCAATAAATTAGCAGGATTTCGAAAGTGTTCTCCTTTTCGTTACCTTTAACATTCGTTTTTGTATGTTACATGCGCGCACCACTTTACGGCGAATCGATCGACCGGGCGGAGGTTCGTGTTTTACAGCGCGGTCAACAATCCCGCCAGCACACCGGAAACGCCCAGCATCGTGTAGCCGGTGGTGTACACTTCCTTGATCGTCAGGAACTTGCCCATGTCCCAGAACAGATGACGCACACCATTCACCGTGTGGTACGCGAACGGGTAGGCAAGCGTGAACTTGAGCGCAATCAGTGTCGGTGCACTGAGCCCTTCCAGCATCGTCAGGTAGTGTGTGGCGTCGTGTGGCATGGCCAATGCACCGAGCCCCAGGGCGGTAATGTAACCGGTCAGGGCCAGTCCGGTGAACCGATGCGTAATCGAAAGCATGCTGGTCAGCTGGAAGCTGTAGATGGTCAGATGCGGTGACTGTGGTCGCTTCAGACGTGCATTCCGGTCGTCGTGCGATTCTCCAGGACGAACGTCCTCTGGCACTGGCTTCAGTACGATGCTGCGTGCTGCCAACAGCGGAAGGGCGGCATTAGTTCCGTAGCCCTGCAGTAACGTACGGCGGCATGCATTTCTAAAAGCGGAAACAACAAAATACGGGCGACGTAAGTTACAACGTTCAACATTATGTAATTTCACCACCAGGTCGCTGGTTATAGCCAGCGCAAATATGATTCGCGACTGGAAGGGGGAACCCCTATTGCGCAAAACCCCCTTTTCCCGGCTTCGATACTAACCTCAGCAGCAGAGAAGCGGCCATTGTTGTGAAACGGTGCTGGGGTAGATTGTTTTAGCGGAAAGTCGAAAGAAAATTTGTCGTTGAACACAGAACGCTCGTGGAAAGGAAGATGTGTTGTGTGTTTTTCTAAACAAGAAAAACAGAAACGTCTAGTTGTGTTGTGCAAGGTCAGGCAACTGTCAATTCGGTTGAGTTTGACAGTGGCCATTGATTGTCAGTTGTTGTGTGGTAGAAAGTAAAATATGTTTTACCATAATTTTATAATACACAATTTATTCATTTGCTTTCAGTTAATTGAAGAAAGCTAATTAGAGGGAGTTTTTTTTAACAAACACCAAACACCTTGATAAATAATAATGGTGGATAAAAAAAATCCCATTGAAAGCAGGATGGCTAATGGTGCGTTTACACTAGCGAAAAGTTTCAGCGAAATGAATGCTCCGAATATTAATATTCCTTTCATTTCAGTGTTTCCATACGTGAAATGTTCCGAAAATTCAAATTTTCTACAATTTTGTTGAAGAAACTATTTTTAAGTTTTTTCTTCTCACTTATTATGACCTTGTTTGTTTCAGGCGGAGCCGATTGCAACCATGCCCACCAAGATAGTGTACCATAATCACGCAAATAAGCCACAAACTAACGAATCCCACAAAACCAACATTACGCGAGCAGATACCGATGTGCCAGAGTCATGGAAGACATGGTCATGGTCACCACTCTATTGCCTGACTTAAACGTCATCAATATCATTTTAATATGGACGCTTTTATTCCGCTAAAACTAAATTAGCCAGGAGACCAATCGATTTTATCAGTCACACAATTTCGCCGCTCAAAGAAATCCAAATAGTGTCTTTCTTTCATCCAGCTACATCCCCATACCACTGAAACTACCACATAAAGACGGCTTTTTCACGCAAAATACGCAACCCGTACCGTGTCCATTCCGGTTCCGTCAACCAAAGTTCCACTACACTTTCCAGGCACGACATTACTGCAGCTCCCTTCCAGCTGGTAATTTCCGGATCCATATCTTTCGGACTCGAAACGATACTCTGCTCCGTCCGATAGATGGGAGGGATTTTGCTTGACACCTGGTTCTGCAGCCAACTGCCAATCCCAGGAAACTTGATCCCACCGCCAACGATTAAAATGCAACCGTACATCTTGCGTTTCAGCTCGTCGCTTGCTGCAAATAGAGTGTAAAATGTGTTGAAGGTTTCGGTACTTGTCCTATGCCACAGTGTCCACTCACAACAACGCTCGATGCTTTGAATGATGGCCTGATCCAACCCGACCAACTGTCCACCGGGAAGCAGATAATCTCGATCGTTTGACTTTGTCTCGCGCTCACGCTCCTGTTCCAACCCATCCACCACGAGATCTTCATCGGGCGCTTCCGTGTTCGGTAGCGCACCGCTGTCGATGGCCGATTGTTCCAAGTTGTCCTTGTTGCGACGCTGAAATCGAACGAAATGAGAATGTGTCAGGTACTGAACTTTTTTTTTCCTGCAA
Organism: Anopheles maculatus; assembly: GCA_002091835.1. Taxonomy (NCBI): domain Eukaryota; kingdom Metazoa; phylum Arthropoda; class Insecta; order Diptera; family Culicidae; genus Anopheles; species Anopheles maculatus. Next base: position 20,579 of record KZ061627.1, on the reverse strand, counting down.
AACGCTAGTTTACGCTTACTCCAGTTTCTCTTAAATATTCGGCATCGAAACAATCCTCCGGATGTGGTTGAGATGAGCATCCTTTTTGTGTTTTTGGCGCGGTTCGATTCGCACCGGTAATCGCAAGCAGCTCGGTGAAAAAGATACTTAACGGAGCAACCATCGCTTCATCGCCTACTTGTAGGGTGTAGTTGCGCTTCGCCATTCCCGGATGCTGCACGGAGAAAGACTTTTCAACCGAACCACAAACGTCCAGATTTACGTGCCCAAAGTCTTCCTTAAGCCGGCGCAACAGTATACCATCCAGTGGCGTTCGTTCACTACACTCTCGGTAGGGAAAAGCGCACTTCTGCAGCAACCAGTAAAACACTTGCGTTACATCCGCTCCGCCATAATCGAAGCGTACGCGAGTGTTTGGATGCGATATGCCATCTTCGACGCACGAGACGGATGTTTTCTCATCGCCAACATCGACGACACACGCGTACCCGAGTCCGGCGCCGAATGTGGCCGCTACATGATCCTGCACCAAAAAACAACACCCAAACCCGAGCTGATTCAGCAACAGCGTTACGAACTCTCGCAAATGCGCCCGGTTGTAAATGTCCGGTATTACCAACACCGCCCGGTACTGTCTCATTTCGCTCGGTTTGATTTGGAGCCGTGTATGGAGCACGTGCTCCCATATCGTCTGCAAATCGGACATAACGCCGAACAGTGAACCACCGACACCGCCGTGCAGATTCAGCTCACCTCGTCGAACAGGAAAGTGGACATTATAATCACCGTCCGGATTCAATAGCAGTACATCCTCCCCTATCACAACGTCAGCTCCATTCTTGTCGTGCCACTCAATTTCACTGTCCGGAACCACTTCCGGCTGCGAACGTCTATTGAACGCAGCTATCTGCTGCGGTGGAGTGGCATACCGACGTTGCCCGTTCGACTGTACGCATGATTGTAGTGTGTGGGTTATCTGCAGCCGGCAATCTTCCAGCTCTTGAAGTAATTCTTTCGTTTTCTCAACTACCGGCGGCAGCACACCGTCCCGGTGCACAGCTCCACCCGGTTTGCGTCGTCGTGCGATCGCGTGCAGGATACGCACGGGGTTCACATCGGATGCTCGGCCAATGCGCAGGTAATGCGATCCGGGATGTATAACGATTATGTTTTGTGCTTGGATATGGTGCTAAAATAAGAGAAAAAGGGTGACAATATATAGTTGCTGTCGATACTTCAATGAGGTGTGGTAATTATACTTCAGCTTGGTCTTTTAAATTGTTGGCCATGCTTTTCGAGAGCTATTTTGCGATGCTGTTTTCCTATTCCACGCGTGTCGATCAGGTAAAAAAAAAAATAAACCGGTTTCATTTGTTTACAAACACAGCGCTGAAAAGGGACTCTACTGTCAGCAGGCGGCTGTCAAATTGTGCGATGTTTCGCAATACCCAATGGACAGAATAGCAGCACGATACGAGCAGGAATAAAATAGCAATCTTAGCAGCTAAACGCCAGAGTTAGAATGTATTGCAGATTTATGTGCGAATGTAAGGAATAATTACAATTTTCTGTGTCTCAGGTACCTCTCCTTTAACACTTATAACGCGATAGGGTTAAAATAAAGGATTTTCAACAAGCAATTAACTATGAATTGTTTTGCTTCGACCAATCAATTACTAAATTATTTTGAAAATAGCGGGATATAATTACATATATAACTAGCTGGTTTGGCAAATATTTTTTCAAAGAATTTAAGATTTATCACATAAACTATCATCTTTAGCAAATGAAAGAGATTCAGCAGCAAATTAATGATCCCCAAGCGCCACAGAGCGCCCGTACAAGTTATCGGACGGACTGCAATGCGAATATAATGAACTGATCTAGTACCTAGTACCTAGTGTTACTGCAGGATTTGAATCAAATTTGTTTGATTTTGGTCATACAACCCGAACAGTCAACCCAACCTTGTCCACCAAATCCATTTCAAAGATTGTCGCTATGTGGACTTTAATATGACTATGAGGAGCCTGGCAACTTTAGTTTGTTGCACGATGGTAAGATCATAGAATATACAAAAAAACCTTATTATTGCAGTTTCGTCTACACGAATAATAGTTCAAACTCAAGAGGAAGATTCATTACACTTCTCTGGTCTTTCCTCGCTTGAATCTATGTCTTCTTACCTATCTTTATAATTCTTTTTCAATACTTATTATTCCTTGTTCCGCGTTATTATTTTCTTTGTTCTTTGTAAAGATGTTTTTTTTCCTTATTGGGGTCAAGGGCTAAAACTTCAAGAGGCTTTTGTATTCTTGATTTCCATAACCTTGATTTAATGTGATCAAGGTAATATGCAGTCTGACGGTGGGTGAACTAGGATGTCGCCTGGTGCCCAACGGCTACCTCGTAACGGTGGCCTTTGAAAGATTAAAGGACTATCATGGGATATCGAAATGTATAAGGCCTAGGATATCAAGAGCAGACATTTTTCCGCTTGAAACATCCACCACAGCAAAATAGGCACTCGTACCATCCAACAGATTGTAATAAGTTAAACGACTCCTAGTTCTTGTACGCAACACAGACACAGTTTATTGGAGTTGGAACAAAGCCGTCGAGATGTACGTCTAGTTACGCCACGGGCCACTTCGCGAGGCTTTCACGAATCCGGATATGAATGATGTTTGCACTGTTGTGCAGCTGTTTCGATGTGTCGTTTTTCGACACAGATCTTTCTAGTACGAACATTTAGTTCATGACTTCCACAAATCACCATGGAACCAACGATTCTCTAACTGACTCTATCAAGAGTTGAAATATCTGTAAACAGAATGATTGTACAAATAAATATCGGGAACCATTTCGCAACCGTATCGGTGCTCATTCACAAGAAGCACGTTTGGCCAAAAGTCTGAGCTCGATGTTACCTACGTTGGTGCACCTGTATCAACAATGTACCCGAATTTGCAAAACGGCAAGTTCGAATTTCAACTGTGGAGCTATTGTTTAGTTATCAACGGTTAGTAGAACAATGCAGGTTGGCGTTAGATTTTCCGGTGTCACCGTGTGTGTGCTGTTGTTCTGTGCCGTTGGTATAAGTGCCCAAGAGCAAAGATCCGGTCGCATTGTAGGAGGACGCAATGCAGACATAGCAGATCACCCGCATATGTTGCTGTTGCGCAGAAATGGATACGCTAGTTGTGGTGCTGTAGTGATAGGCGCTAAGTATGCTCTCACTGCCGCACACTGCGTATATCCTGCGTCAAATACAAGCACGGTAATGAGTCCGCTGAAGATGGCAAGGTGAACTGGGTGACGCTAAAGATTTTTGCTGTCTAGATTTCTTTGCACGGCGGTAGTACAACACAAACCGGATCGAGTGTGGAGTTTACCGTAGAACGGTTTATGGTACATCCTAAGTACTTGGACAGTGCCAACGATAACGATATAGCGATCATAGAGATCAGCAACGAGTTTAGTGGATATGAGAATGTAGCACCTATAACGCTGCAAAACACTGAACCATCGTCATCGTCTGCCGTTTGCCATGTTACTGGTTGGGGTATCAGCAACACCAGAACGTACGCCGTATCAAACACGCTACAAATTGGGACACTACAGCTCATCGCACCCAGAACTTGCCGTTTACAATGGCATCCCAATCCCATTACCATAAAGTAAGTGGTCGATTTCAACTACTACTACACATGCTCTAATGACTAATGGAAAACCTCTTCTTTATCTTTACCGGCAGCATGCTCTGCGCACGAGGCGATTCTGCCGATACTTGTGCAGGAGACAGCGGTGGTCCACTGGTCTGTGGTAATCGTTTGTACGGGCTCGTGTCTTGGGGTAGCTTCCGCTGTGATAGAACCAAACCTGCGGTGTTTACCAAAATATTTGCTAGCAGTATACGATCATTTATCAAGCAAAACAGTGGCATTTAATATTTTTCCGTATTTACGGTGTGTAAAATGACAAGAAACAAATATTCTGTATGAAGCTTCCATTTGCAAAACCGAAGAAAAAAGGCAATACATAAACATATGGTATAAACAAAAAATAAATGAACTTGTGGAGGCGTACAGCAATTTCGCGGAAGCTTAATAGCAGTTGGATAAACATTAAACCATTTTTATTTTTTTTTGTTTGGTAAGCATGTAGTTGAACACGTCTTGTTTCCAGATAACCAATACGATTCCAGGAAACTGCGAAAACTGGTTGCAATTTTTCGCTTTTAATTACATCTAGCCTAAGTCTAGACAAGATTTAGCACACTGCACTTTTCTTGAGGATCTTCCGGCGAATTGGATTTAGAATAAGAATAACCAGACTACCCAGAGCGCCACGTTTTTACAGGTTGTTCGCATGGTCCAAATTGAGATGGAGTATGGGAGTTAATACGTTAAGGGACGGGTCAATGGATATGCAGACGAAGGCGCACAACCGTGAGCGGTATTGGGAATGCAGCGATGCGGTTGCAGCACTGGATAAGTAAGTAAGTATGCTTAGTATGCTCATGAGGAAAACTATCAGGCATGAGTTTTAACCATTACTTCGTTGCTTGACAGATGGAAAATTGTCAATGAATGTAAACGAGATCCATCTGGCATAGCTGCTGTATATTGTTTAGCAGGTTTACTGCGGAACCATTCATATGTAGTAAAGGTGAAGTCATCATGGTGTGATGGAATCCAGTACCATCAGCTGTACAATCACAATCAATGGATAGCGAGACCGTAAACATGGGTTTGAATTGAACCATGCAATATTAAAACAGTGATCGTAATCCGCTGAAAGTGATTTTTCTTTCTCAAATCTATTAATCTCGATCCAGCGACTTGGATTGTTGCAGCAGTTCAAGACCGCAAAGCAGTTCTAGCGCCTAATAAGTAAGTGTTGCGAATGGAACCTGGTGAATTAAAGCTTAAAGACACTTTACGATATACACGATATAGCTCAAAAATAACATGTGTGGTCTCGACATGTGTGGTCTCGTTGTAAGAAGGTGTAAACTACAAAGAGCCATTGTCGTTAAGAGGTTTTATTTTTTGAAGGCCTTATACGACGAATTGCAAAAGAATTTCATGACCCTTGGGCGATCCGGTGGCCGAGACGGTAACTAAGCCTGTCTTCAACCGACAAAACCAAGGATCGAATCCCATTCAATATGCCTATGAAGTTCACCAGAAGACTCTCAGTTAAATTCAGTAGCTAATAAAATAATGCTAGTTGTTGCGACGTAACCGTTCGACTCCCGAGCATTGAGTACCCCTGACCGGGCGAACCGGTACAGGGCGAAAATACGAAGCGTCGTAAGGAGAGTGTAGGACATAAAACAGTAGCAAGGAAATAACCGAACGACGCAAACCTAAGAGGAAGGAACAAACCCAGAAACGACAAGAAAGGAATAAGGGGCGAGAGAAATAGATAGAAGAAAACTTATAATTATTTTCGCTTAACTATAAATTATGCAAATAGTTTCAGAACCCCACTTTTAAGCAAATAAATTAGCAAATAACGAAAATTCAACCCTACACTAGCAAAAAAAAAAGAACAAGAAGCGCAAACGTAGTCACGGATGACTTTCTTGTGAATCCAATGATTGACAATGCAAGGCTATCCTTCTTCCTTTTAAAATAAATAAATTATGTTATGTTCAAATAGTCATAAAGTTATGTATCTTAATTACATTCAAATGACATCAAACGAAGAATGTTTTTCTTTTGGTAAGATCAGGGAGCATCACATTAGCTGAAAAAGATCGTTGGAGCAGATGAATTTGCTCAAGAGAACATCAATTTATTCTGTGTTTAAAGATATTCATCTATAATTTTGTACTTAAAGGGATGGAACGACCGATCGTAATGGCAATGAATGTGCCAAAAAGTATCCGAGAAGGAGTGTAAACATTTTTGTACAATGCTTTTCAAACATAACATTCTCATTTAATCTCCTTGTGACTGTATTGTCTTCCAATCCATCCTTGACCGTTTTTGTCTCTCTCCTCAATCCGTATCGTAATGGCAATGAATGTGCCAAAAAGTATCCGAGAAGGAGTGTAAACATTTTTGTACAATGCTTTTCAAACATAACATTCTCATTTAATCTCCTCGTACGAGCAGGGATTGCTGAGAAAGGGACAGATATTCACCATCTACAACTACTGGTACGCTAAACAGACGCTACAACTGTACCGATTTTTCGACAATGCGATCGATTGGGATACGTACTACAAGAACGTCATCTGGGCGCGACAAAACATCAACGAAGGCATGTTTCTCAGTGCGCTGACTCTCTCCGTGCTGCACCGTCCAGACCTGCAGGGTATCATTCTACCGGCTATCTACGAGATCTACCCACACTACTTCTTTGATGGGGATGTGTTTCACGATGCTGCTAATCGGCGTGCCATAGACCCGAACTATGGATTCCACACGAACAAACGGTACAACTTGGCACTATCAAACTACACCTCCTCCTTTGCAACGCAGTTTTACGGCGAAGGTTCCCTGTCGTACTTTACGGAAGATGTGGGCTTGAACTCGTACTACTACTACTTCATGATGGATTATGCACCCTTCCTTGGTGGTGATAAGCTCGGCCTAAAGAACGATCGCAGAGGTGAGCTGTATTTGTTTATGCATCAGCAGCTGCTCGCTCGCTACTACCTCGAGCGTAGCTCCAACGGGTTGGGACCGATTCAGGAGCTTACCTGGGAATCGCCAATAGTAACCGGATATTACTCGATGCTACGTTACTGGAACGGTGTTCCATTTAGATCGCGCGAAAGCAACTTCCTTTGGCGGCCGTACGATCCCATTAAGCTGAGCGGGTTGAAAGCCTACGAGGAGCGTGTTCGACAGGCGATCGATCTGGGTTACGTAGTGACGCGCGATGGTCAACGGATCAGCTTGCGCCAACCGGAAGCCATCGATATTGTGGGAAACCTTGTGAGTGGCACCGTTGATAGCGTGAATGTGGATTACTATAAGATGATCGAAACAACCGCCCGGATGATATTGGCCCAGGGAGACTACTACGGGTCGGCCAGTGAAGTTTGGCCGGGTGTGCTGATGCACTACGAAACATCGATGCGTGATCCTGTGTTTTATCAGTTCTACCAGCGGCTGTTAAGTTTCTACTGGGACTTCAAGAGCTATCTACCGCCGTACACTCGCGATGAGCTAAAGTTTGTGGGTGTCGAAATCAAGGGAGTTTCGGTGGAGAAACTGGTCACGTACATGGAACCGTTCGATGTGGACATAAGCAACGGGCTCGGATTCAACTATGGCGCAGAGCAATCGACGTGGAACTTCAGCGTGTATGCACGAAAACAGCGCCTGAACCACAAACCATTCAGCTACGTGCTGAACATTAGCTCGCAATTCGCTGGCAAAGGAGTGGTTCGCATGTACATGGGTCCCAAGATGTACCATCTTAGCCAGCTACAGTACATGAAAAAGTTTTTTGTCGAAATGGATCAGTACACGGTTGATTTGATGGTGGGCGACAATCCGATCAAGCGAAATACGCGTGAGTTTTACTACGACATTCGCGACAGGACGACGTACAACGAGCTGTACAAGCGTATCATGAAGGCGTACAATGGTGAGGAACAGTTCGTGCTCGACATGTCCGAGGTACATTGCGGTTGGCCTGATCGTCTGCTGCTGCCCAAGGGTCACCCGAACGGTTTTCCGCTAAGCTTTTTCTTCATCGTAACACCGTTCTATCCACCCAAGATGACACAATTTTCTAACTTCGATGCAACGTACACGTGTGGTACGGGATCGGGATCGAAGTATATCGACGCACTGCCGTTCTGGCCTGATCGTCTGCTGCTGCCCAAGGGTCACCCGAACGGATTTCCGCTAAGCTTTTTCTTCATCGTAACACCGTTCTATCCACCCAAGATGACACAATTTTCTAACTTCGATGCAACGTACACGTGTGGTACGGGATCGGGATCGAAGTATATCGACGCACTGCCGTTCGGATTTCCCTTCGATCGGGAGATTAACTTTAGCAGTTTCGCTACAAAAAATATGCTTTTTAGCGATGTGCTGGTGTACCATGTGGATGGGAATCAAACGAACGAATCACACTAATGACATGAGTGTAATAATAACGTAAATAATAAATGTACAATTATTTTAAGGCTAATAAGCAGAGGGGGCGGCCCGGTGGTGATGCGACAGCGGCGCCGGTCTTCATACGGCCCCCATAGTGAGGATTGACTAACCAACTATGCGGTATCAATTAGTCTAGTAAGCCAGAAATGGCAGGCATGACCTAAGAGGTCGTAAGGCCATGAAAGAAGAAGAAGCAGAGATTGAATGATTACGTTGAATGCAATTGAATTGGTTTACAAAAAGAAATAAAAAAAGGCAAAAAAATGACAATGAAGGAAAGAAACATAACCTAAGTGACCGAGTTAAAGTTGTGAAAATACAGAAAATAAAAAAATATAATAATTTGGTCTAAATTTATGTTTCTAGTTATTTATTTACACTACTCTATCTGGCAAAGGAAAGAAAAGAAATGAAAAAAGAAGAAAGAAGATACAAATAGCTAGTGCAGTTCCATCGTGCGCAACTTCAGCGTTCGCACAGACCTCCAGAGTTAATGACCAAAGTATTTTTTTAAAAATAAAATAAATAAAGTAAAGGATGTCGTCACCAACAGGAATGTTTTTCCAAATCTAGACAAATAGTTTAAATATGCTTTAACGGAATTGTGTTTGAAAATTTTCGTCTTTATCTGTGAAAAAGGACGGTTTTTTTAAATTTATTATTTATTGAACAACAATCAGAATTAATAGTTCTGAGCTTCACTAGAAATGTAGATTGAAGTTGAATAACTATAGGTCATTCAATATACAAATGAGGTAAAATAAAGCGAGATTTAATAGAAAAAATATAGATCCATAAAGAATACTCTTTAGATAATCTGTTTGTTTTGGGGCGATTTAGTAGCGGTATCAGGTGCTAACAAAGTGAGACTGCTATCAAATCCCATTCGCGGTTCCAAAACTAAAAATTCTGCTACAAAGTTAAATAAAAATAAATAAATTAAACAAAGTAGGCGAGAAATGGCAGGACCAGCCCTCTCGAGCGTGTGATGCTATTGTTACACAATTGAAATAAAACAATTGATGTTTCTATTGAGAACAAGATTTTACATGGTGCTCTTGAATGACTTGTCAAGGTTATACGTGCCGAAGTGAGTTCTTGTGTCCAGGTGAAGTAATCACCGTCCACGAACCCAAAAGATGATTAACAATCATCTGTATACTTTTTCTTACGATTATTGATACGAGGTATTACAGCTCTGCATTACCAAAATAAAACATGCAAGATCAACTATTATCAAACAGCATAGAAACACTCGTGTGAGAATAAATATGCGAAAAAACAGAAAGCATAATACACACAAAACATCCCTATCAATGTTGCGAAAACAAGAAGCAAGTATTCGGTTCTCAGCTCTGATAAGGTATCTGCTGCATTTGGGTATAAAACGGCAATCCACCAGCTAATCCTCACTCACAGTGTGGTGTCCACAAAGGAGAGTAGAAGATGAGACTGACTGTCGTAGCCATCGCACTCGGCCTGGTCGCCTTGGCCAGCGGTGCTTACTATCCCGCTTCGCAACCCGTGACCGGTGTGAAATATGGTAAGTAGAAGCTGTCTACTCCCGACCGCGACGATCGTCTAGTTCATGTGCCGTTTTCGTTGCAACAGCCGACAAGGATTTCCTGTTCAAGCAGAAGTTCTTCTTCGAGGTGCTGAGGAACATCCATCTTCCGCTGCAGTTCGAGGAGTACTTCCCGTACACCAAGTCCTACGTCACCGATGAGAGCAAATATGTGGTAAGTAGACGACAGGCGTGTATCGAGCTTCATTCTTCGTCCGTTGCCTAATGCGTTTGGTCCTTTCTTTCGTGCAGAACTACCAAGAAGTGGTTGAGTTCTTCAACTACTACAAGGCTGGCTTCCTCGGCAAGGGAGAGCTGTTCACCATCTACAGCCAGGAGTACATGAAGCAGACCTACTTGCTGTTCACCTTCTTCTACAACTCTGTGGACTTCGACACCTTCTACAAGAACGTTGTCTGGGCTCGCGAGAATGTGAACGAGGGCATGTTCATCCACGCTGTGACCATGGCCGTCTTCCACCACCCGCAGCTGAAGGGCTTCGTCCTGCCGGCCATCTACGAGATCTACCCGTACTACTTCTTCAACACCGACGTCATCCACAGCGTCACGTTCCGCAAGCTGTACGATCAGAAGTTCGGCTTCGTCAGCAACGGCAAGTACAACGTGGTCTACTCCAACTACACCGCCACCTACCCCGTTGAGTACTACGGCGAGGACAAGCTGTCGTACTTCACCGAGGATATCGGCCTGAACGCGTACTACTACTACTTCATGATGGACTACCCGTACTTCATTGGCACTGACAAGTTCAACCTGTACAAGGACCGTCGCGGTGAGCTGTACTTGTACATGTACCAGCAGCTGATTGCCCGTTACTATCTGGAGCGTCAGGCCAACTTCCTGGGACCGATTGAGGAGTTCGACTACGACTTCCCGCTCAAGACTGGCTACTGGTCGAAGCTGAGCTACTACAACGGTATTCCGTTCTTCGTGCGCAACGACTACTACTCGGTGTCGAAGGACTTCTACTACCAGGTGAACCTGCTGAAGGACTACGAGCTGCGCATCCGTCAGGTGATCGACAAGGGCTACTACTACCTGGAGGATGGATCCAAGATCGATCTGCGTAAACCGGAGTCGGTTGAATACGTCGGAAACATGATCTTCGCGAACCCCGACAGTGTGGACAAGGACTACTTCGGATACCTGGAAATTGTCGCCCGCCAGCTGTACAGCGGTGGCGAGAAGTTCTTCAAGTACTTCCCGAGCGCCCTGATGCACTTCGAAACCTCGATGCGCGATCCCTTCTTCTACCAGCTGTACAACCGCTTCCTGACCTTCTACTACCAGTTCAAGAGCTACCTGCAGCCGTACACCTACGAGGAGCTGTACTTCAAGGGTGTGGAAATCAAGAGCGTTGTGTTCGACAAGCTGTTGACCTACTTCGAGTACTACGATTCGGACGTCAGCAACGTCGTTCCGTTCAAGTCTTCCAGTGACAAGTTCTTCGACTTCTCGGTGTTCGCCCGCCAGAAGCGCATCAACCACAAGCCGTTCTCCTACACCCTGGATGTGTTCTCCGAGTTCGCCGGCAAGGGAGTGGTCCGTGTGTACATGGGCCCCAAGTTCTACGACTTCAAGCAGCTGCAGTACCTGAAGAAATACTTCGTCGAGGTTGACCAGTACCTGTACGACTTTGTCACTGGCAAGAACACGATCGTCCGCAACTCGCGTGACTTCTACTACAGCGTCCGCGATCGCACGACCTACACCGAGCTGTACAAGAAGATCATGACCGCCTACAACGGTGGCGAGAAGTTCATCCTGGACAACTCTGAGGCTCACTGTGGCTTCCCCGACCGTCTGCTGTTGCCGAAGGGTCTCCCGAGCGGCTACGAGATGACGTTCTACTTCATCGTGACCCCGTACTACGCCCCGAAGGTGCAGCAGTTCTCGACCTACGACTACACGTACTCGTGCGGTGTTGGCTCTGGCTCGAAGTACATCGACGATCTGCCGTTCGGATATCCGTTCGACCGTGACATCGACTTCAGCTACTTCTACACCAAGAACATGTACTTCAAGGATGTTACCATCTTCCATTCCGATGAAGTCAAGCCGTACGTCCCATACTAAATATTTGATACGATATTTCTGAAAACCCGACATGACAATTGAATAAACTTTTGTTTGCTTTAAACTTATTTCGCTTACTTCTTTTGGTTTAAATTATATAGATTAAGAATCTTTTGTTGGCCTTTGATGGTTCAGTTGGTGAACAAGTTGCAGTGCTACTATATCTTTAGATTGACCTTTCAATATAGAGTCAAAATTGCACAAAGCAAAAGCTTCTGATACGCATTTATTTTGATTCTATTCGTAACAGGATAATAAGTCCTGCGTGCGGTAAATTGATCTGTTTTTGATTTGAAACTGGATCTATCAAGGGATCCGGGGATCCCTGGATCTATCAAGGGACTGGATAGAACTCCTACATCTTTCGATCATACAATCCCCGATGGCATCTCACAGGATGCAGGTACTCATTCGTGAGAGCCGTGGATCGGCTGGTTATCGGTTATTTGATCATTTAAGTTAGAATTCAGACCAAGCGGTATGTTTGTACACTGCAAGACACGATCCAAATTATCTTAAAGCCGCTCCACACGAAGCGCAAATCCAAGCGCAACTACGATTTTGCGTACAAAATGCTGTCAAATTCGTATGGTATGACATTACTGCCAGCCTTCGCGTTTTAGTTTGCAATCTAGTTTGCGCTTCGTCTGGAGCGGGCTTTAAACTTACTTCCCAGGAGCGAATCTTAGTATGCTAAGCAGAGTAAGCAGATGCTTGGGGCCAGAAGCAATCATGAGGCTCCTTACATATTGCAACAGGATGATCTTACTATCAGGTCCATAAATAAGTTTTGACGGTTTTTATGCATGCGTCGTTTATTTAATATTTTTACTTTAGTAAAATCTGGCAACACTGTTATTTTGAAGTGTCAACTTCAGGGTTAGTTTTTAGTATTTTAGTATGGAAGACGAAAAACGTTCCGGACGGCCAACAAAGTACGAAGATCGAGAAATGGAGACAGCACTTGATGAAGACTCGACCAAAGCACGGCCTCAGCTGGCACATACGTTTGGGGTTACTCAGCCAGCCATTTGTCAGCGTTTAAGAGTATTAGCCATGATCAGGAAGACAGGGCATTGGGTGCCACATGAGCTAAAGCCTCGTGACATAGAGTATCGTTTGGTCACCTATAAGCAACTGTTCCAACGGCATAACCGGAAGGTTTTTTTGTACCGGATTGATACTAGCGACAAAAAGTGGATTTACCTGGGATATGCCGGGATATGCTTTCTCCTCGCCACCCAAGTGGAACATTCATGGCGCCATGGCGCTGAGTGTGGTGTACCACGAAGTGCTGGATCAAAACGAAACCATCACGCGTGACGTTTACCGACGACAACTTATGCGTTATACAAAGTTGTTCTTAATAGGGGAAACTCATTACTTCTTCTTTCTTGGCCCAACGACCTCTAAGGTCATGCCTGCCATTTCTGGCTTACTAGACTTATTGTTACCGCATAGTTGGATAGTCAGTCCTCACTATGGGGGAACGGCCCAGATGAGACTTGAACCCCGGTCCTGCCGTGTGAAGACCGGCGCCGCTGTCGCATCTACCAACGGGCCGCCCCCATTGCAACTTATTCATTACTTATTTGCTTTAGAGACAAAGTTCTTCAGTGATGAACCGGATAGGCTTTGTGGTGAAATAATACCATTTTTCACGCTCGGTAGTTAAAAAAATACAACAGTACACATGTATTCTGAAACACTGAAAAAAAAAACACTGAAGGAAAGCACACAAATCTTATAGCATTTACCATTTGGCCGTAATGGAACACAAACATAAAGCCGGGTTAATTTAGGACGGACAAGCAATAAAAGCTAAACGCTAAACGCCTTTTTACCCTTGGCGCGCACATGTTAACCTCTATCGTTAGGACACACAGGATAATGGGAAGCGCAAATTTCGCCCACGATCAGGACGCTTAAAAATAGCCCACGCGTTCACCAATACATCAACGCAACGTGTACGAACACGTTTAACACATTTACACATTGTTAGTATATAAAAGCCGCTCCACACGAAGCGCAAATCCAAGCGCAACTACGATTTTGCGAACAAAATGCTGTCAAATTCGTATGGTATGACATTACTGCCAGCCTTCGCGTTTTAAACCATCACGCGTGACGTTTACCAACGACAACTTATGCGTTATACAAAGTTGTTCTTAATAGGGGAAACTCATTACTTCTTCTTTCTTGGCCCAACGACCTCTAAGGTCATGCCTGCCATTTCTGGCTTACTAGACTTATTGTTACCGCATAGTTGGATAGTCAGTCCTCACTATGGGGGAACGGCCCAGATGAGACTTGAACCCCGGTCCTGCCGTGTGAAGACCGGCGCCGCTGTCGCATCTACCAACGGGCCGCCCCCATTGCAACTTATTCATTACTTATTTGCTTTAGAGACAAAGTTCTTCAGTGATGAACCGGATAGGCTTTGTGGTGAAATAATACCATTTTTCACGCTCGGTAGTTAAAAAAATACAACAGTACACATGTATTCTGAAACACTGAAAAAAAAAACACTGAAGGAAAGCACACAAATCTTATAGCATTTACCATTTGGCCGTAATGGAACACAAACATAAAGCCGGGTTAATTTAGGACGGACAAGCAATAAAAGCTAAACGCTAAACGCCTTTTTACCCTTGGCGCGCACATGTTAACCTCTATCGTTAGGACACACAGGATAATGGGAAGCGCAAATTTCGCCCACGATCAGGACGCTTAAAAATAGCCCACGCGTTCACCAATACATCAACGCAACGTGTACGAACACGTTTAACACATTTACACATTGTTAGTATATAAAAGCCGCTCCACACGAAGCGCAAATCCAAGCGCAACTACGATTTTGCGAACAAAATGCTGTCAAATTCGTATGGTATGACATTACTGCCAGCCTTCGCGTTTTAGTTTGCAATCTAGTTTGCGCTTCGTCTGGAGCGGGCTTAAGATAGAAAAATTATTATAGACAAATCACTTGCTTTACAAACCTCAACCAAGAAGGTATTTTCAAGTCTTCGGGAGAATCCGTTTCGGTTTTGGATATCAAAGTGGAAAAGGTTTACAATTAGAAACTTGCTCTGGTATATCCAGAGAAAAGGCTACTTGTCTAACCAACTGCTTCGATACTCCATCATCCCGAATAAGCAAGCGTTCTAGTCGAGCTAGCGTCCACCGGTAGCAACTGATCCTGGTTAATCCAGGAAAAAACCTAACGTCCGACCCAAGCGAGTCTATTACGTTAAGGATCTAGTGCGAAAGTTCCGGTTCGGCCAAACGATCCCCTAACGGCGGACTAACAATCCGGTTTCTTCCCGCTGCAACACTCTGAACGAGCAGTTGGTACGAACAAACTGTAGAACGCAGCTCTTTCAATGTTGAACCTCTCAAATTTTTACAGTATTTAGTCAGCAAGTATCCATTGATCACTGACCAGTGGATCGACAACTAGGTGGTAGGTTAAAGGAAGAAAAATTCATAGCATTTTGTCTCTTTTCGTAAAGCCTACATAATTATATTTTTAAGCAATATCTGCATTCAAACCCTGCGCCAAAGAGAGATTTTCAGCCACATTGGAAAGACGCCTGGAGTTCTTCTTGACGAAGATGTTATAGTCCACTAGCTACTACTCTCAGGCGAGTTCTTAGGTTAGATGTAGAGCAGATGTATCAAATATACGATCCGTGACCTTTCAATTCGGCTCGCAAATAAATGACGATTGAATTGATTGAGATCAAGGGAGTTAAGTCGAAGGGTTGGGAAACATAAATGAATTTGGGATTTGTTGAAATTTGATTGCGTTTGCTGTAAATAATAATTATAGTAACTGCATTCGATGCGTTACTCCAATGTCTATGGAGAGTAAGTTTCTTAATAACAATTTGTTATCAAGAAAATTCCGTTACACCTTTTTCTATTTTTAAAGAAATACAACGTCGCGAAATCTTGGAATGCAATTTATGATATGGTTGCCTTAATTTACTTTCCCGCTAGGAGAACAGCATTCACTATGTTTTTGGGTCGCCGCAGGGATTGCCATCAAGAACGTTGAAATAATAAATTTGGGGACCAGATAAAGAAGTTGGTTTTCTAGCAAAATCTAGATGACTTTACATTGCTCTTAGAAATAGTCCTCTCTCTAATGTGGTAGAATCATATGGCAGAATCAAGTATAGGTAAACAATGATTATGTCATTCTAAAAAACGGCCTATCGTTAATCCAAATTGTTGCCATCCGACCCGAGCAATGTCGGGTGTACAAAAAATACTGATTTTTGGCTCTGCACACCAAAATTGTGCACACTGGTAACGTTCAGGTTAATGAACTTGAAACGATCCTTTAATCTACACATCCGTGTATTGATCGCGAGCTATTCGTTCATTCGCGTGCATAGTGCGCTTCTTATCATTTGTCGAGTTCGTGCTTATCTCCACCGTTACAATAATGCAGCGTGTAAGCTACCTTGCCAAAAAAGAATGCATAATGTGCGGATTGTCAGAATGTATTATAAGGAGATGTTTCATATTTCTGATAGTAGTATGTTTCGTAATGATTTGTTATTACAACAATACTATTGATATTCAAAGTAACTTGGAGATATTTCAAAGAAGTATGTCTCTCTTGGGCGACCCGGTGGTGTATACGATAACAGCGCCGGTCTTCACACGGCAGGACCGGGGTTCGAATCCCGGCGGACCGCCTCCCCGTACGCAGGACTGACTATCCAGCTACGGGTAAAACTAAGTCATAGAGAGCTAGCAATAGCAGGCCAAGACCTCACGAGTTTGTAGTGCCAAGGAAGAAGATGTCTCTCTTTCTACAACTGTTTAGATTACCGACTTACACTAGGTAGGTCGTTCGTTTAATGGCTTATTATATTTATTTTTATCACACAGTCGCGATAGTCGTAGTAAGAAAAATCTCGTTTTAAATAAAATATTATCTATGGGGATAGAAAAATTAGAATGCTTTCTAATGCTCGAGACCACTGAACCAGCTCCTTGGTGTAATATGTTTAAGATATAAAGGAACGTTCATTTTCATTTTTATCACATTGCTCAAGCTAAGCTTTACTTTGATTGGCATGATAGGGAGCCAGAAAAAAACATGCCATTAAACAATAATAAGCTGTATCAATTTTTCTCGACATAAAACAGAAATGTTGTTCCATATTACGTTATTGAGGAGTTTGATCGACGTTAGCAACAAAATTATAAATGCGTGATTGGCGGATGCTAAACAATGTTAGAGCTGCTACTCTCCTTGAATGCTTCTCAAGGTTATGAATAGCAATATGAACTGCAGTGAACTCTTGTGTCCAGGTGAAGTAATCACCATCCACGAACCCAAAAGATGATTAATCCAATTACAACCTTTTGTACAATTTTTTCCTAGGGTTTTTGATACGAGGTACTACAGCTCTGCATTGTCATGCAAGATCAACTATTATCAAACAGCATAGAAACACTCGTGTGAGAATAAATATGCGAAAAACAGAAAGCATAATACACACAAAACATCCCTATCAATGTTGCGAAAACAAGAAGCAAGTATTCGGTTCTCAGCTCTGATAAGGTATCTGCTGCATTTGGGTATAAAACGGCAATCCACCAGCTAATCCTCACTCACAGTGTGGTGTCCACAAAGGAGAGTAGAAGATGAGACTGACTGTCGTAGCCATCGCACTCGGCCTGGTCGCCTTGGCCAGCGGTGCTTACTATCCCGCTTCGCAACCCGTGACCGGTGTGAAATATGGTAAGTAGAAGCTGTCTACTCCCGACCGCGACGACCGTCTAGTTCATGTGCCGTTTTCGTTGCAACAGCCGACAAGGATTTCCTGTTCAAGCAGAAGTTCTTCTTCGAGGTGCTGAGGAACATCCATCTTCCGCTGCAGTTCGAGGAGTACTTCCCGTACACCAAGTCCTACGTCACCGATGAGAGCAAATATGTGGTACGTAGACGACAGCCGGATATCGAGCTTAATTCTTCGTCCGTTGCCTAATGCGTTTGCTCCTTTCTTTCGTGCAGAACTACCAAGAAGTGGTTGAGTTCTTCAACTACTACAAGGCTGGCTTCCTCGGCAAGGGAGAGCTGTTCACCATCTACAGCCAGGAGTACATGAAGCAGACCTACTTGCTGTTCACCTTCTTCTACAACTCTGTGGACTTCGACACCTTCTACAAGAACGTTGTCTGGGCTCGCGAGAATGTGAACGAGGGCATGTTCATCCACGCTGTGACCATGGCCGTCTTCCACCACCCGCAGCTGAAGGGCTTCGTCCTGCCGGCCATCTACGAGATCTACCCGTACTACTTCTTCAACACCGACGTCATCCACAGCGTCACGTTCCGCAAGCTGTACGATCAGAAGTTCGGCTTCGTCAGCAACGGCAAGTACAACGTGGTCTACTCCAACTACACCGCCACCTACCCCGTTGAGTACTACGGCGAGGACAAGCTGTCGTACTTCACCGAGGATATCGGCCTGAACGCGTACTACTACTACTTCATGATGGACTACCCGTACTTCATTGGCACTGACAAGTTCAACCTGTACAAGGACCGTCGCGGTGAGCTGTACTTGTACATGTACCAGCAGCTGATTGCCCGTTACTATCTGGAGCGTCAGGCCAACTTCCTGGGACCGATTGAGGAGTTCGACTACGACTTCCCGCTCAAGACTGGCTACTGGTCGAAGCTGAGCTACTACAACGGCATTCCGTTCTTCGTGCGCAACGACTACTACTCGGTGTCGAAGGACTTCTACTACCAGGTGAACCTGCTGAAGGACTACGAGCTGCGCATCCGTCAGGTGATCGACAAGGGCTACTACTACCTGGAGGATGGATCCAAGATCGATCTGCGTAAACCGGAGTCGGTTGAATACGTCGGAAACATGATCTTCGCGAACCCCGACAGTGTGGACAAGGACTACTTCGGATACCTGGAAATTGTCGCCCGCCAGCTGTACAGCGGTGGCGAGAAGTTCTTCAAGTACTTCCCGAGCGCCCTGATGCACTTCGAAACCTCGATGCGCGATCCCTTCTTCTACCAGCTGTACAACCGCTTCCTGACCTTCTACTACCAGTTCAAGAGCTACCTGCAGCCGTACACCTACGAGGAGCTGTACTTCAAGGGTGTGGAAATCAAGAGCGTTGTGTTCGACAAGCTGTTGACCTACTTCGAGTACTACGATTCGGACGTCAGCAACGTCGTTCCGTTCAAGTCTTCCAGTGACAAGTTCTTCGACTTCTCGGTGTTCGCCCGCCAGAAGCGCATCAACCACAAGCCGTTCTCCTACACCCTGGATGTGTTCTCCGAGTTCGCCGGCAAGGGAGTGGTCCGTGTGTACATGGGCCCCAAGTTCTACGACTTCAAGCAGCTGCAGTACCTGAAGAAATACTTCGTCGAGGTTGACCAGTACCTGTACGACTTTGTCACTGGCAAGAACACGATCGTCCGCAACTCGCGTGACTTCTACTACAGCGTCCGCGATCGCACGACCTACACCGAGCTGTACAAGAAGATCATGACCGCCTACAACGGTGGCGAGAAGTTCATCCTGGACAACTCTGAGGCTCACTGTGGTTTCCCCGACCGTCTGCTGTTGCCGAAGGGTCTCCCGAGCGGCTACGAGATGACGTTCTACTTCATCGTGACCCCGTACTACGCCCCGAAGGTGCAGCAGTTCTCGACCTACGACTACACGTACTCGTGCGGTGTTGGCTCTGGCTCGAAGTACATCGACGATCTGCCGTTCGGATATCCGTTCGACCGTGACATCGACTTCAGCTACTTCTACACCAAGAACATGTACTTCAAGGATGTTCTGATCTACCATACCGACGAATTCAAGGCCAATTTCTCTTACTAAAATCTTATCATGTATGAGGTTATGAAAAATTGATTTGCTCACAGTTATACTTATGTAATAAAATGAAAACAAAAAAGTACATTGGTTCAGTTCCCTGTTGTATTGCAGTTGGGAATACAAAAATATCTTTTAGGCACACCGTATAGAAGGGAGGTGGCTTCAAGCGGTTTGAATGAAATGTCCTTTTGTCAATACGTCTCAATTCGATTTACATCAGAAAAGACTACGTTCAGCTTTTGTATTTAATGGGTGTCCACGGAGGAGGCATAATTGCTAGATATGCAAAACGAGTTACGTATATCAGATGAAACAATCTCTTGAGTATGTAACCTACAACAGCTCAGGTAGCTTTATAAAAAAAATTTAACTTACCTTATGTTCATTAAATTTGTTTCATGCTAAATCAGCAACTCCACAATCCAATAGACCAAAAATGGAGGAATTCAACTCCTAGAAATCAAAAGAAATTAATTTAATTAATTAGACAAGTTCAGCATATCATTATCAACTGTAAAGAAATTGCTTAGTTGCTGATTTATTACTTTATAATTAATTTTTATAATTCGAAATGCAAAGTTAAGAAAAAATCATTTTTTTTCTAAAGTCATACCTGTAGTGAACGCAAGTCGTGGCTATTCCTTATTTCGAAATCTGAGAGAAGCTTGGCCTGACATGTACTGGCTTTCCTTGACTTCGTAGTTGGATAGTTAGGGGAATTTTGCTGTTCTATTATTCGTTATTTATATGGTTTTCCGTAAGTTGCTTAGTGTTCCATCCAGCAACAGAGCTTCCCTCCAAATACGCCTTTCGGATATGTCATAGATTTTCTAATATCCTTATGACTTGTAATAATCGTAACTGGTCTATCAACGTTTTTCCGATGCGCAAGGAAAGAGAC
>KZ061626.1:410369-497191 GCA_002091835.1 Anopheles maculatus | reverse complement strand
TGTTGGGAACTTAACGAAGCAAATATGAATTACGCGATCACCCTAGATCAATTATTTAAGCTACGAACTAGGTAATATAAATTAGAAAGGACGAAGGTTGAACACGAACGAAGATCGGATTGAATGTAATGCATGTAATAAATTTAGAGTTAAAAATCAGCAGTCGAAGCAAATATGAATTACGCGATCACCCTAGATCAATTATTTAAGCTACGAACTAGGTAATATAAATTAGAAAGGACGAAGGTTGAACACGAACGAAGATCGGATTGAATGTAATGCATGTAATAAATTTAGAGTTAAAAATCAGCAGTCGAACGCGCAACACCGTTTTTTCGGATACACAGAAAACATTTTTTCATCACGTACATTCTTCTCCGTGAGATATCTCACAGAGGGTGTTCCTTTTAACTACCCGCATTAGCCTTGGTTTTCGTTTCTAGTGTTGAGTATCAAAACATGTAAGCAGAGCAGAGTGTTATTGCAAGATTAAAGCAAGACTTACCTTAGGTGTACTGCCCACACAACACTTTCAACATTAAATTTAAATTTTAATTCCAGTTCAATAAGAAATAATCAAAATTTTAGCAGATTGGATAGAAATTTAACACACCCTACAATTCTCTTTACTCAATTTTACTTTTCTAAAAGAAACCCCACCTTCTCGCCGCTTAGCGTAGTGACGTTAATTATAGCATCACTCTCAATTTTATGGCACTTTCGAGGGGCACCAAATTTTCCTTTCCTTCGCGTTCAGTTTCTCTTGCATGCATGGAACAGGAACATTCTTTTAAGCGCTTCAAAATATGTAAAACATGTAACAAAGGTGCGAAAAGTAAAGCCCTTTTGAAGTTGATGGCACTGATCCCGGGTGCTCGTGTTTGCCGTCGATCATTAATCAATTACACAATTTATCACTGCATCGCACGTGAAGGAAGTAAAGCCTCGGGAAAGGGTTTTATCGGCTTCATCGCTCACCCTACAACTGGTACACTTATGGTAGCGGACCACGAAAATGATAAGAGAGCGGCATCAAGCCAGAAAAGTGTAGGACGCGCATAGGCAATATTGATGGAATGGCCACGCGAAGAATCTCGGAACCGTTGTAAGGTGCATTTGGCTGCGTACGATGCACCACGATGCGAAAGCGATCATTAGCGACTTAACACCTGTATACGACTTTTTGTTGCACCCAATGAAAACCCCAACAACATGATGGTGGGAACCGAGCAAATGCAGCATTCGGCATGAGATCATCATTTGCATATTACGGTGGATGGACTGTACGAGTTAAGCGGTGGGCTGTCAAACTATAAAATCATCATATCCTGATGTCGCACGATCATGGGAATGCGGCAAGATGAATCGTTTTCATTGACGAAAGGTAGAATTTGTTGCTATTCAACTGTTGACGCTGAGTGTCATGAGCTGTAATGTGTTAATCTCTGTCATCTTTTAGAAAAGAGTTTCTCTAATAAAATTAAGTAGAGAGACAAAAAGGTCATCAAACAGCATGAATTTGTAGTCTATTATCTGCTGCAAGGTTTAGACCGTAATTTCTTATCACCTCCAGATCGTGATTTCCAACAGTCCTAGTCCTAAAATTAATGTTCTTTCCACGCCATACTAAATGTTTTCGTTTTGCTGTTTACAGTTATCAAAGATTGATTGCAAAACTAGTAGAAGTTGACAGCCACTATCATGCTGTAGTACAAGCTTTCACCAGCTGAGCAGCCACTCCCCCAACCTTCAACTCCTCGTGCCACTGAAAGCATAATCGGTTTTAACAACCTTAACACCAACCACACTCAAGCAAAGCTTAACGACACAGCCCCCGAAAAAACAAAACGGCTACCCATGTAGTGTCGTGTCCGCACCCGCTCGGAAAGCTTTAACGCGCGATTAATCCGGAATAAATCTTCCCAACGAATGGACCTGGCCTTTGCCATGCCAGCACGAGCCGGCTCCAGCAACAACCCGCAAGAGCCGGGTGACGATTTATGCTTCAGACCCCGTGCTAGCAAACTCCTGCACGACACGGTACGTTCTAAGCCATGATCATAAACTACGCGCGCGCTAACCTTAAAATCGCATCTCATTTACCCCGATGATCACGCACGGTAAGCCTCAAACTGTGACGAACCACACCAATCCTTGCCTTCGGAGGCCTTGGATTTTCTCGCGGGGAGGGATACCAAAAAAAAAAGAAACATCTCATGCTCGTCGTTTCGTTGTTTTCTAATATCCTCCGAAACCGAAAAACCATGACCGTAAACTAATCAGCGCACAAAGTGACACACTGCCCGGGGTTGGAATGAATTAAATGCCCTGCCCGGCCGGTGACCAAAGTTCAGCGATCGCGGTGCGGCCTCGGTCAGTTAAGCGAACCGCCTATCGCCTATTTTGCGTTGCCTATCTTAACGATGGCCCCCCGGTCGAACAATCCTGCCAATAAAACGCCATAACGGATGAGCCTTCCATCAGACAGATCCTCGCAAAGTAGCGCATTACAATAATTCACCCCATTCGACGAGAAAAGAACGACGACGAGCCACGCAAAAGCTTTCCCACAGCGGTGCCACAAGCCTACAGAAAAAGGCCCGAGCCGCTCACCGAAAACAACGGCAAGCCACGGCGTAAAATGTCACCTGGGTCAAACGGTCGAAACAAATTATCGCACCACGAAAGTTATGGTGCCCATTATCGTACCAACAAAGTGCGGCAAAAGTGCGGCCCATCTCGACTGGGGGCGAGCGCCTAGGGGAAGGCGATCTTTCGTACGCTCTTTCCCCAAACTGATGGCCATCACCACCGGCGCCTTACACCCACTAACCATCGATGTTGTGTGGTTTTCGGTGGAAACCTAACCAGTACCGTTTGATTTGTTAAGATTGCTTTTCTCTCCCTCCGTCGGAAATGTTACCATTTCTTTTTCGCCCGATCGTTTGACTTTGTCTTCGCCCGACAGTCTAGCATCATTAGAATAATAATCTCGGCGGGCTAATAAAGTGGACTGACGTACGCTACGGCGGCCCGGTAAGACGTGTGGCATAAATGAGTGTTTCCCGATAAGCCCGACAACGCCTGACTACCGATAAAGCACATCTCACCCGGCATGGCAGCATGGCAGCTTGTTTCGTTGGGGTGTTCAGAAGAGAACAGATCGAACAAGTGTTCGCTATTTAAGCTGAGGTCCGTTACCTGAGGATTTGAGGATATTTTCGGAATTGGAATACTTTGTTTAATTGAAATAATTATTATCTTAGTTAAGCTTATACTAGATTGACCAAGGATCACCAAGTTCTAATGATCGTTTACAGTATCGTTTGATGCAGTTGAAGATGATGTTTGAACTATATTTTTACTTGCTTACTTTTTCGGTGATTCAATTGCGTTGTGGTCTAGATATGCTGCCGAAAGCTGAGATATCGCTCAAGGTCTATTACCGTCATCTACCAATCTAATGTTCCGGCTTTTCTGGCGGACGACGTCTGACTCTCAATGGCCTGTCACACCTCCTCTATGTATGTGAACGTCCTGTAAGAAGTTAACAGACTGGAACATCTTTTGCTGCTCTCGAGACATGACCAGTCTTCCAAAGCTCGGCGAGTCTAATTCCCTGCCTCCATAGTCCTTCCTTCTAAGAGTTTTCGGTTTCTACGTGACCTTCTGTGACTAGCGGAGTCCATAGCAACAGGTGTTTTGAATGACGATTCTTTTTTAAGATTATAATGTGACTGAACATGCATCCTTTCGAGTATCTTAAGATCGTTATATGAGCTTACTTGTGGCCCAACATACATAAAGTTTTGGAGTTATCTGTAATCACTGTATCGGTATATTAAAACTCCCTTATATTAAACAACCCACCGGGGCGGCCCGGTGGTGATGCGACAGCGGCGCCGGTCTTCACACGGCAGGACCGGGGTTCAAGTCTCATCTGGGCCGTTCCCCCATAGTGAGGACTGACTATCCAACTATGCGGTAACAATAAATCTAGTAAGCCAGAAATGGCAGGCATGACCTAAGAGGTCGTTAGGCCAAGAAAGAAGAAGAAGAAGATTAAACAACCCTACATAGTTGAATGACCGCTAACAGGTCTATCTTCGAAACGCACCAAAATACTCATCAACCCCCCCTAGTCACCTGACGATGGTGATTGTGAATCAGTACCAAGAACAGTACACAACCGTTGCTCCAAAATCTTCGCTTCCGCCATTGACCGGCCGGCATTGTGGCAATCCGTAATTGTGGCAATAAAACTGCTACCGAAGGTAATTACAGCGCCACGTACGCCGGCGTAAGCGTGCAGATCAAAAGAAAGCCCGTGACGCCGGGGTGACGCCTGCACACGGGGTTTCTTTTTTTTGCGATTGTATATGATGCGTTTGCCAAAACGTGACGGAACGCTACACCAGCTGCAGCACAAAACTGCGGCACCGTCAAAGGAGCCGTACCCGAAATCCGTTTGCGTTTCGGGGGCGAATGTTTCCACGTAGCCGGTGCGTCTCGTTTTGTGGTCCAGTTGGGTTCGACGTTCGGTGCATGTTGATTATGACCCTGTTTGGTAGAGCTTTGGTTCGCTTTGGTGCAGATTTTTACGTGTGTGGGAAAGAAGCGCCGTCAATCATGACATAATTCAATAAGTTTGGATGTGGACGAAAGCGGACAACAAATTATCTGTTGAGTTAGCTTGTACGTTTAAATATTCTTGAACAAATTGTCTTGAAATTTAAACAACATCATGTCCCATTCCGCAAACCTCGTCCTATGGTGTCCTCGCCTTAATAAGGCCCAGTATTGTTATGAAACTCTCAACACTCTCCCAAGATTACAGGTGTTTAAGCGCCCAGCCTCACTAATCATAGGAAAGAAAAATAACAACCGATAAGTTAACGACACTTTGGCACTTATTTTCCATCCTGAGGGGTTTCAAAACCTGAAACGCCACTAACGCTGGGCTCCGTAGCCCAATCTTAAATGCCATCTTTTCAATTGCCTCACTCTCCCGAAATGCTCTCCATCGGGCGGTGGTAGCGTGGCCGAACGTGAAAATTCAACCATTCGGCGTCTAATCTAATCGACCACTTCCCCAACAGGTCCAACACCCAGGCCATACATTCCCAGACCTTCGAAAACCGAGCATCCCAGCCACGGGACTGGTCGCACGATCGGGGCGCCGTTTGTCACATAATCTGTTTGCCAACATAAACTCCCCAAAACGCTAGCCTTCTAAACACATCATCATCATCATCATCGCCGCCAGTTAGCAGCATTTTCCCATTACCGCCCGAGCTTATCGCAATGGTTGGAATGGGGCTCGGCGTTGCTCAATAAGGTGTAGAACTCCATCTCATCGCACAAGTGGCACTAACATCCCATTTTTCCCACAGTCGCAAAGTCACGGTCACATTCGGGGGGATAAAAAAGTTCGACCCCAACTTACTCCATCCTCCATCGAACCCCCCAATGTCTCTCAAGTTTCACCCGCTGATGGTTATTGTTAGGTTCGTTTGATGTCTCGGCGAACGCCAGCACGGAAAAACCGGTCGAAACTTATCACAAATCGTCCATATTCCGTGCCGAAATGGCGGTGGCAAAGTGGCACGATTTCCATTCCAGGCTACACCTCTCCGGCTACACATTGGGTCTTGTTTTCGGTTTTGGTCGGGTTGGTGTCTCTAACCAGCGAACCAGAAGGAAGGGAAAATATTTAGATAAATTATTGATAAAATATAAATTCCCCTAAGAGGATTAACTTTGGCGGTGCCTGGCCGTGACTGGAATCGGAGCTCATGTGTGTGTCTGGGTGTTTTAACGAGCTACTCAACTATTATTGACTTTTTCAAGTGCAAGGGATGCATTTTCTCAATAGGAGCAAGGTAGTGTTCATTCAAATATTCGTTTATAAGTGCCTACTTTAGGAAGTAAAATAATTTTTGGTGAAATTTTACAATTGATAAAAGTAAGAAAAATCGTCCTTTTAAACTTTTTTATTGTTTTATTAACTTCTCAACTGGTAGCTTCAAGTCAAGGCTCAACCAAGGCTTAACAAGCGTATAAGATAGTTTCTACATATCTTACACAAACTTCATGCCAAAGGAAATATAAAAAAACACTTACTGAGTTCCTGAATATCCTACTGAAGTCGCTTCTTTATTATAGATATTAAAAATCTTCTGAAAAGCCTTTTATTATAACAAAAACAATGATAAAATGTAATATAAAACTACTAAAAATCAAAATATGAATACCAAATCGTATCTCGTCCATAAAATCTGCATAGCAGGGAGCCAAAGACGAGAAAAAATGTTTAATGAGTAAAAGTGTTCAAAAAAATATTCAAATCTTTTAAAACATGTATCTTACTATTATTCACCTCTTCCTGCAACACCAACTTTAGGTGCCATCCCTTTTAGTTTTTGTTTTGTTTTCAAAATTTAGGCATTGTGCGAATACAATCAGATCAATGATTTGATCAGCCACCAAAACCAGAACAACGCGACAAATCTGCGTTCGTATCTTCTTCGCTTCGAGCAGTATGTGCTAATTTTCTAAACTCGTTCAGTGGAACGTTTGTTTAATTTTAGATCCAATTTGCTAAATTACTAAATTAGAGACCAACATGCTAAACTCCCAGTTAGACGGTTAAGCCAGCAGATGGCAAGCTATATTTTAATTAGTAAACTTACCAGCATCCTCAGCTCCACGAATCCGCATACCGTCGAATGAGAAGTCTCAAAAATTAATGCCACATCCTGTGTCACATCGATGTCATCAAATTCATTAAGCGTTGCCGTGTGCATGCTTTTACTCGCACATTCGCACCGTGCACCACCATACACGAACCTGCTTTTACGTTTTCGGCAGCTCCAAAAGCGAAAGATTTGAAGGACAACTACGGCGAAGAAAACCCGAAAAGTGCAATCCATTGAGAGCAGCTCGCGATCAAGCTTGATCGAGCGCCTGTCGTAACAGTGTCACCGGCAGTGTTTATAATCCCCCACCGGTACACTCCAACATCACCCTGCACGGCTTACCGTGGCGATATCTTTTCAATGGGTTCAGCTTCGATGCTTTGACACAAATCCTGCACGATCCCTGTGCAACTTGTGGCGGCCGCCTGTGCGTCGGTAATCGGTGGCTTTCGGCAAGCCCGAACCGTTAAACCGATTTCCCATGCCTTTCAACGAGCATCCCAAGGGGGTTGCTGTGGTGGGTGAAGGTACTTTTTTAATGCATGTCAACATAACCTCCGATGCCGGTAGCTTTTAACGCCCCTGCCGCATGGTTGGCTTGCGCCTGAAGTGCTCGATTATTGCCGCTAATCTGTTGGGCAGGACTGGTGATCGGGCGAAATGGAACGACAGAAAACAACCCGAGCCCAGCGGGACGATTTGAACGATCGTCGAAGCAACGAACGCGGCCGTTCCGAGCAACTGGACTTGCGCGGATTGATAAACGGCCGTTAAATACCACCTGCTGGGTAGGGGAACGGTTCGCACCACTCGAAATGTCACCCAAAATCCTATTTCCTGCTACCCTGTCCGGGATGACCGAATGATGGGTGTAATTTTACTTACCTTAAATTTACGCATTAGTGTTATCATCAATAAAGCTTTACCGCACCGTATTGAATGGGGGGTTATTTTTGTTCTGTTGAAGGAATTGAGAGACATTTCACATTCGGGTTTTCGATGCCTTTTTTGTGGTGAGGCTAAAGAATGTTTCCGAAGCTGTCACGGGTGAGGTTATCGCGAAATGCACACATGGAGCTTTTCTTTTCGCGAAGCGGAGATGAAAGTGGCGATATTAAGTGCAAAAACAATGACAAATATTGGGAGATTAAGTGCTGTTGTCGATACTCGATGCAGCTTCAACACACGCTTTAGAGTTGTTGGTCCCCAGACGATAATTAATACAACATTTCCTTGAATATTTTGAATATTATAACATCCTCCTGTTCAACCAAAGATTACTCAATACTCTTCACTAACGTCTACTGAATGCCTCAACGCACTAGACCGCATCAGTGTCAAAGGTGTCTGCAACAGGAGGCCCAACAAGAAATAACAAAACAAAACAAAGCTACCTTCATGACCCCATTTATGGAATCTGGCAAACAACACCTCGGCAAGGCTGGAGTGATGATGATTTGTCATGCCGGCACGCGGTTGTGAAAGCAATACCATCCGAAGAAACATGACTTCTTCATCCAAATAAATACGCCGTCTGGTTCTTTTGTGCGTGCAGACCAGACACGAACGAGAGCAACGAGCCGGGTGTTACTTTGAGCCGTCAATATTGATTTCTTGCCTTACTATCGTTGCCAGACCAATATCGTCAACGAACAAAGACAATCCCACTCGTGCGGAGCTTTTTTTTCTGTACGATTCTTCATCTGTCCAACCAAGACGATGATATTACAATAATTGAAACAGTACGGATCATAACATTCCCATTGATGATGTATCCCACGATCGATGTTGATATGTCAGTTCGGATCTTGTTGTGCCTTGCTACTAAAAACCCTTACATAAAGCGTTGAATAGATGCCAAATGAAAACGAACCAACGATATTGTTCGCACAGTGTTTGTATAGAGTAAAAAATAAAACATTGCATCAGCGCGACCAACAAAATCGTCATCATTTTTCCAACGTTTCCATATCCTTCAAACGCTCCACAAGATCACGAATTTCATTCAACAGCTTCAGTCGCGTTTGACGCTTGCTCGTCACAAACAGCTCCGTATGAAGTACTTGCAAATTTTGCTCCCGGTGTGATAACAGACCCCGATCACCGTCGGGATGCAGATTCTTGGAGGTATCTTCCAAACATCGAACCGGATCCACCGTTGCTTCCGGTGCAATCGCTTCCTCCGGTGCCACAGCATCCTTACCCTTATGCGCGTTTTGTGCCCAATCTAGTTCTATTTTCTGTATCGATTCATCAATCAACCGTGTGACTTCTTCCTTCAGCTCGGAAAGCACCTTTGCCGCACTGCTAGACACTTCCGGGTGCGTCAGATTTGTCGCGCCGAGCGCACAATGGTCGTTCGACAAGTTCGAATCACTCAACTCACTAAGCGTATCAAAACCTGGCCGTTCCACTTTTTCCTGCTGCTCTAGCGTTGTTTCCTTTCGCAACTCATAGACTTTTGACGGTTGTCTCTGTAAAGTGCAAAACGAAAAAAAACGGCTTAATATCTCACTGAAATTGCACCGAAAATCGTTTCTTAAATCTCTCACACGAAGAAAGTCTTCCCGAGGGATGGCATAGATGTGTCCTGCGTACTCCACTATTACCTTTTTCCCTGCATTCTGGAGAAAATTCATGGCAGGCATTTTCAGGCGAAACGACTCCATGGAAGCGACGAACAGACACGGATCGAACCAAACTAGACTGAAGCGGCGAATGGAAACTTCGAACGATGGAGTGCTTCGATTGTGTAAGTTGCAAAGGGAAATGTGTGAAGTACACAATGTGCATAAAATAGATCAAGGATACCGCAGGAATAAAATTAATTCAATGGAGAACCTGATGGAATGTTGTGGTACAATCTATACAGGATTTTCTGGCTCAACTCACAGAGAAATGCACAGAGCAGAGTGGCGCAGTGGAAGCGTGCTGGGCCCATAACCCAGAGGTCCGTAGATCGAAACTACGTTCTGCTATCATACTCTAGTAAATAAGTATTGTTGTACTAGCAAAATGTCCTTAGCTTTTTGTTTTATATTTATGATTTTGGTGACATTTTTGAATTTGTTTGTAGCCACATCTGAAGTTAATTTTACACATTTTAAATTTTACAGAAAATCAGTAAATTACTTGTATTTTTTTATCTATTAAATGTTCATCTAGTAGAGACACGAGGCTCAGAGCACCTTCATAACCTATCAGACGATAAACTACGCTAGTGCAAGATCGTAATCATACCGATCTGTAAATGGGCCAAAATCCGAAAGAAAGAAATCGTACACCCAAAAAAAGGTGGAAGCTCACCACAACCCGAACAATCACTGAAGGCAAATTGAAAATGTACATCCCAAAAAACATCGCTGTGGGAAGTGGGAAGCAACCATACCGATTCGAAGACACCTTTTTACCCAACGGCCAGCTCAGCATCCGCCAAAATACGTCCGTAAAGCAAAAAAAAAGGTACAATGCAACAAACAGCGACAAAACCAAAAATAAAAACACCGCCAATCTTGGCCATAGTCACCGACGTCGCCACGGTCATAGCAACCGTTACCAGCGCAAGAGGAAGAAAATTAACAAAGGAAACGGTTGCGTGAAGGAACAACATAGAGGAGAGAGAACACCCGAAACAGAAACAAACCGCAACCTCGGCGAATAGGATAAAACATCAAAACAAAAGCAATAGTGCCCGAAAAGCATACAAAAAGCTCCACACAAAAAAAAGGACGAAGCACACGCTCCAAAAGCGCTGCACGAAGAAAATGGGTCCTCGAAGAAACTGTGACGAATAAATGCATCCTTCTCGCATCATCTCTCTCTCCCTCTTTCTCTTGTTCCATATGGAGCAAAGAAATCGCAGCCTCCTCTTATAATGACAAGACAACGGGAAGAAAGATGTACGAAGCTGTGGCGTGGACACACGAAAAGCCACCGCGAAATATCATCAGCAGCAGCCGCAAATATACAAAGCACCACCAGCAGCAGCAGCAGCAACAACAGCAACATTCAATTCCTTTGCCCTGCTACGCTACACTCCTCC
Organism: Anopheles maculatus; assembly: GCA_002091835.1. Taxonomy (NCBI): domain Eukaryota; kingdom Metazoa; phylum Arthropoda; class Insecta; order Diptera; family Culicidae; genus Anopheles; species Anopheles maculatus. Next base: position 486,451 of record KZ061626.1, on the reverse strand, counting down.
CCGGTTGATCCACATCCGCTAACCGTTCTCGTCTGCTTTGAGTGATATCGGCGCGCTTCTGCGGATCATTTGCTGCAAAGCGTCTGGCGTTGGGAAGGAAAGAGAGCGCCAAGAGCGAGCAAGCAACAGCCGAGACGCGAGTCATCTTGAAAGGCCGTGAGAACGTTTTGCGTTCCCAGACTCGTGCTCTTTCGTAAATTGCACGCGCGTCCCAAGTCGCGCGCCTTCCCGCCCGTCTTTTTTTTCTCCCATCTGACCACTCCTCGATCGAACTTTGATCCGGACAATCCACGATCCACCGCGTACAATGAGGGAATACGAAAAAAAAAACCAGTGGAGCTGGAATAAAAATAGGCGGCAGTGCGCGGTTAGAGTGATCGTTGGCGGTGATCGAAAAGGGAATCCGTTCTCCCTCACCCCTGTTTTCCTTTAGCCCTCCTACCCTTCTTCGTCCTTCCACGCAGCGGTGATCGAAAAGGGAATCCGTTCTCCCTCACCCCTGTTTTCCTTTAGCCCTCCTACCCTTCTTCGTCCTTCCACGCATACGCCTTTAGAGGCACATTCCGTCTACGGTGAGCGCGCGTGTTCGCCGAGAAACAACAATGGCACACGGTGGCTCCGGATGGTGGCTGTTCGGCGTGTGTCTGCAATGTGCCACCCCTTACAGCCCCTTTTTTTTACTCCCTCCTAGTGTCCCCTCCGCTTCACCACCTCATGACACACACACCTTTCTCTTCTCGATCAATTCATCGGTGCAGTGAAGGATTTTTCTTTTATTACGCCACACGACATGGGGAGACAAGAGGGTCCGGAGTGCTCGTTGTGCGCCTTATGCTCCACGGATGCCACTGTCTCTGGCCACTGTCATCCCGGTTCACATCCAGCCCACTCCTTATTCACTCCCCCATTATAATAAAGCCCCATCGGATGGAAATTGAATGGGAAAGGATCACGGTGCCTTCCGAGTTCGTGTACGAAGCGTGCCCGCGTCGAATGGGAACACAGCTTGCTTACCCGGTACACAGAGCACGGCAGCGCCATGGCACGATCCGGGCGCAAGCCATATCGTCTCAGGGAGCCATCGGGCGCACACAAGTACGTGACTTGGTGGTTGGCCTGTCCGGGGTTTTTTTTGTTGTTGTTGCGATTTTGTGCCTGGGAAATGAATCACTCAGGTACTCGTACTACTGGCCGCTGGCAGGTCTGGCAGATGACCGATTGAAGTGCGGTAAGAGTTAGCAGAAACGGATGTACATACAGTGTTGAAGGAAATTCGTATAAATCAACTAAGAAATTTGTCAAGCCATGATTCTCTGAGGGAGAGAAAATTAATTTGAAATAAAATAATAACATTGAATGCTTTATAAGCAGTAATGAATACGTAGATAATGCATATTGCAAGCATTCAAGTAAAAATAAATGATTTTGAAATACCCTTTAATTTTTATCATTAAGCCAAAATTCTCAATTTTTTCACCCGACCTTATTGCAGTTTTTTACACAAACTTGTAGGGAATAAAGCTGAATTACAGACACGAAGCAGAGTGGCGCAGTGGAAGCGTGCTGGGCCCATAACCCAGAGGTCCGTAGATCGAAACTACGTTCTGCTAACAGAGGTGAGTAAAAGCACCTTAAAAATAGATAATATTTTAAAAACAATACTTTTAAAAATCGTTTGACTGGAAAATTTGCGCGCAGACTATGTAAACAGATAATAAATAATCTAATCAATATAAATAATGAATTATATCTATAACACAACAAGAAATTATAAATAAATAACTCGTGCTTGTATTATATAAATATTAACATAAGAACGACAATCAGAAAAAATCAATTAAAATTTCCACACTTATATTATACTTTACAATACTTTACTTATAAAAAAACAGTTGACCAAACTCATAGCTTAAATCAATATACATAATTTACTCACAAATGCTATTGTTCACGAAAAATTGTTCACTATACATTGTTTTAAAAATATTTTAAATTTGTTTAAGAAAATAATAAAAAGTATTACAAATCTTATAACATTCTAATGAATTGCGTATATTCTCTAATTAGTATAAATTTAATCATAAAAGTAGACAATGCTTCAGCTGAAGATTAGAATAAAATAAAATATAGTAAAGATTTTTTAATTAGTTCTTTCTATTTTTGTTCAAAGTTGAGCAAATCCTAAAATTGGACATCCTAAAATTGGTTAATATCAGAAATATGAGTTCTTATAGATAATTCATCTAACGTAATAATATCTTTTTTATGTTTAAAAAATTTATGTTATAATATAAACTGAGGCAAAAGGTTGATTATAAACTACTAAAGCAACCAAAAATACGAACTTTTCCAATTAAATTATTGCGTACAATCATAACCCATGAACACTATTAATTATAATTTTGCATATAATCATTTAGCTGGTTATTAAATAAATCAACTATAGCCTAATACTAACTCGAACAATTCTAATTTTCATCAAAACTTCATTAATTTTTGCTCCAAATTTCAACTACTTCACATAAACCACTGTACCTGTGTGGTACTTCTCGCATGCACACACCAAAACTGAGATACCAATGTCATAGCAAACAGCATACCACAGGATGAAGTGATTGCCGGTACCTCTAGACATTTGCAGGTCAGGGAACCGGCATGTCCGCCAGCCACTTACGGCAGCAAGTTCAAATTACCCCGCTCGTTCAGCACGGCCAATCCCGCTCAATCAACTATAATCTAGGACCGACCGACCGACCGTATGTGTGTGTGTGTCTGTTTGTGTATTCGCACACCCAGCCTGTCCCCAGTCGTCCCCCAAGTCAATCCTAGACCAGAAAAAAGGGGCACGCGCTCACTCGTAAGATCATCGCGCTTGAACGATTCAGCGTAGCGCAATTCACTTGATCTGTCGGATCGAGCCGGTTAGGGGCGCTCGGGGCAAGGCTGACGGGGCAGAGAGACATCGATGTGAAGCGAGGTATCTTCTTTCCCAGGCTTTTGCAAGCCTGCCAGAGTTGGCGCACGCCCGCCCTCAGTTACAATCGTGAGACGACCATTTTAGAGACCGGCGCTGGTTTAGCACGATTTACCTCCTTCCACGGGACTCGGTACTTCACCACCGACCGTTTGAAGCCGCGTGCGCGAACGTGGTTTGCGTGGTCCGACAACCGGAATGAGGTGACCCCGGGAGAGATTATTGAGAAGGTTTGGACTCTCTAGGTTCGTGTGTAGTTTGGCTTCGTTTATGCCCCGGTTCGGTTGCGTTTCCGGCAGGCAGGCAAGCTGCCTTATAAAGTTATTCATATTATTATCTAATTTATATACATTGGAAATTGGTGCGCACGATTCGCGCATGGGGCGCCGCGTGATGTGGGTCACAATGCGGTGAGTGTAAAGGGGAAAAATACAAATCGAGCAAAGGACAGTGTGGACTCCACTTGTCATGGTGAGGTGGTAGCAATGTTTTTAATTTATTTAGTAGACACATTATGCAGCGGCTGCGTAGATAACTGGCCCTTCGTACACAGCCTCGATAGCGCAGTCGGTAGCGCGTAAGTCTCATAATCTTAAGGTCGTGAGTTCGATCCTCACTCGGGGCATATACTTTTTACATGCTGTTACCTTACTGTTAACTTAACCAACAATAAGACATCATTATTTCTGGTCGGCAAATGGAACCAAAAATGTGGACACTACGTATAAACTCATTTAGAAACGAAATTTAAAAGGAAAATAATGCTTGAGCGGAGATGTTTCTTTTACGCGAGCTCCAGAAACGTGACAGCTTCAAAACGTCCGACCAATGCCGAGACACATACGAGCCACTCTGTTGAAAGACTCCCAAAAACTGCTTCATAAAAAAGAGATAGGTACCGATGCCAACCTTCCGATCGGACCAAATCTCTAACCTCAACAAATGCGATGCCTGCATGCGAAGAGGAAACGTTCTTATCTTGCGACCGCACGACAGACAAGCTCTCCGGGCGAGTTTTCGCCAGTCAGATTACGATAACGGCCACGACGGCCACGAGCTTCGCAAACCCCCCTTAATGGACAAACTCTGTTCGTGAGTGAAATCCACCACTGGACCGTCATCAGTTCATCTGCCCGCATCTGCCGCTTGGCAGTGGAGCGCTTCCTGCTCACCATTCTATCGATAGTGGGCGTTGCTGGGTAACAGAGGGCAAGAGAACAGACGGCTCCTTACCATGCGGGTCTGCAATATTTGGCACATCCAAAAGCATTCCTGGAGGCTGCAAAGCCCAGACAACGCTGGACGAGCTGTCAGTGCGCGTAAGTGCTCAAAGATTCCCTTCACCGTTTCATTTTCGCAACCTTCCCAAATAAGGAAGTCGTCCCTATCTCGGGGCGGTGTGCATCCATCCACAGCCAGGGCTATCTTAATCAGATTGCCGCGTGTAATTTAATGCGCTTTTTGGCACTTTGGCATCACGCGCCGGGCTGGCCCCACTGATAAAGGAAGCAACGCATTCTCGCACTGTTGCTCTATTTTGAAACACGAAATTGCGTGTGCACTCTTTACCGATCGGAACAGATAATGGAGCATGCGCACAACGGTGTACGACGGAAGCAAACTGCAAAAAGGGCGAACATATTTTTGGCGGCATGGCTATAAATAATCTTGTAGGAAAGATAGTGGCACACATGGACACGAAGCAGAGTGGCGCAGTGGAAGCGTGCTGGGCCCATAACCCAGAGGTCCGTAGATCGAAACTACGCTCTGCTAGTTAGTAACACAAGTTGTGTGCTCACCTTTGAAAGAAGGGTATTATTTTAAAAACAATACTTTTAAAAATTGATTGACATGGAAAGGTATGTCTAGACATAAGTATAAATAGAATAATTTTAAAAATGTGTTTATTCAATAGAGAATTTACATTAAAATAATTAAAACACAGTAAAGTAAGTATAAAGGCAGTTCTTTCCATTAATCAAAAATAGGAATCTAATCTTAAATTCGATTCAAGAGCAATAATAAAACTCGCACTCTAAAGATACTTTAACTTCTTTAGTGATTATAAAATATGTCAACTAATTATAATTAACGACTTAAAAGCTTTTTTTAATGCTGGTTGATTTATTATAAATTAGAATGCTATAAATTTAGACAGCTTGCATGAATTCTAATCAGTTTTAAACAACTATTGCTTTCATGCCTCGATAGCGCAGTAGGTAGCGCGTAAGTCTCATAATCTTAAGGTCGTGAGTTCGATCCTCACTCGGGGCAGAACAATACTATTTATTGTGTTTGTTGGGAGTTATTTTACAAAAACATTCTTTGCACTACCACCGATACTACAAATTACAACATAACAAAATTATGTAAAATATAAGATAAGTTTATAAATAGAGAAAAAACAAACGTGAAAAAAGCTCCTGTCCGTTATAATTGATGGCTTAAATTCGTTCTCATGTTTTTGCGTCACAATAATCGATTCCAGCGTAACCAAACTGCCTTCACCGCGTCTTAATCCGTTTCTCACGAATGTCTCCCATGGTTTAGCATTAAGAAATCGAACACACATTGCCTGCTGCTCCACATTATCGTAAGCCATGTAAACCCATCCTACAGAGTGTCCCACCAATGCAAAACTTATGCAGTCCACGCAATGAACGATGTTTCAATTACAGAAAAACATCCCCTTAGCTAAGGTGACCACCCCGGTAACATTCGTAGCGCTAATGGACCAGAATCGATCTAATCTCCATACATGGCGGTATAATCGCGTGGATCGTGTGATCGAATGGCGATGATTAGAGCTTTTTGCGATGAAAGTATGATGTTTGGTTAAAAAAAGCCGATGTTTTCAATGTGTCAAAATCAGAATGTAAACAAAGTGCTACGGTTCCGCAGTGCAACACCGAGGTGCCGATCAGACTGTTGTGTGGTGCGGATGATCGAAAACAACTTTCGTTGCCAAGTCAGCTGTTGTTTTCTTTGCCTTGAAAGTTGAAGGCATTTCGGTTTGGAGCTGGATGTGCAGATCTGTTAAGAGCGGTGACTACAGTGCCATATAGAGGAAGGGTTTCGTTCGGTTTGTCGCTGTGGAGACCTTACCCGGTGGAACATGGATGGACACAGTGGCGGATCAAACGGTGACGCTGGAATAGATCGCATAGCCGGCTGACTCCCGCTGTGAACGGGCCCGTCAGTGTAGCTGTGATAATGGTGCTTGTATTTGTTCCGGATCTGATTATTAAAGGTGAGTAAAGTGGACCATTTTTGCATCGTTCCCTTAACACACAATCTCCTCATATGCTTAATTTATCTCTAGGTAACCCTTGATGTCGAAGACCGCAGTGATGGGCCAAACGATGCAGAAGCGAACTCTTGTTTTATTACAGTCGCGAAACTTGAACGCCGCGTCGTTAACGAAAAAAAAAAATCATCTGTGAACCAAAACAAACAAATACAGACGACTGACAGAAAAAACCCACAGTCTATTTAATCATCGCCGAAAATTTGAATTTGCCGTTATCGAAAAAATGAAGGCGTTACATACGTAACGTTGCGGTTTCGGCCTATTAAGATCTTCTAAAGCACCGACTAAGGGACCGTCGAGTTATGGTCTATTAAGGTCTAAATTCGTTCGAAAATGTTACCGGGGCAGTCGCCGTACGATTAAAAAAAGAAAACCCCCGTTCACAAATTCATTTATTGCGAGCAAATTCAACGATCAAACGCTGCGATCCCCGTGCGTAAACGGTCGCTCATAATTTATGACAGCTTCCAGAACGAACCAAAAAAAAACAGAGTAAATCAGCAAAACGTGCCGTAAATGGGGGTCCGTTTGAAGTTTGGCAGCGCACGCGGCCATTTCACCCAACCGTACTGTCCCCAGCAGCGGTTACTAGATGGGTTTGCTGTTCTGTTACAATCGTACCGCCATTTGTTGCCGGCACATTTACGATACGGGTAGTTACCGAAACGTCAATCCATAATTTATGCTTTTTCATGAGCTTGGAAGCTTTGATACGGGATAGTAGCAAGCATAAAACATAACGCTTGAAGAGCTTTTGATTTATATCCTTCAAATCAAGTTCATCGGAAGAAACGCGTGCTTAACTTTGATGATAGAAAAAATGCGCGCGTTTCGATCTTTGCTTTATGTATCCACTACTAATCCACGAAACATCCTTCCACATGTGTTTTTTTGGAGCTAAAAGTGGAGCAGAAAAGCAGCAAAAGTCCACTCAACCGAGCACAATATAAACAAGTTTGAGGATTCAATTAGAATTGAGCTTTTTATACTTGCTCTTAATCCTTGCACGATACATCCTGCTTCAATTGTAAAATTTATGTGTAGCAATGCGAGTAAAATGTAACGATTTCATGAATTAAATATTAATCCTGAAATATCGTGCAGAATTTATTTCAACCCCTTTTCTTTATACACTCGTTACAATTGCCGGTTTCTTTCACCGTGACACCAAAACAAAAAGGCGAGCGTCAAACGTAATGAAACAAAAAGTAAAACCCGGCACGAAACGGCTCACCGCCAAAAAAATAATGTAAAACAATCAGACACGTACACGTGTACTCATAAAATGGAATATAATATCCGTGTTTTATGGCAACCTCACGCTTTAGAGAGTTGTTCGCACAGGAAGTTGGCCGGAATTTCATGAGCTGTTAAAAACATATCACCAACATAACGTGAAAAATTCCCCATTCCATAATTTACTCTTCCCCCGCCGAGGTGAGTGGCCACCGACGGTGTTTGTCTTCGCACCTGATTGTAATAAGAAAGCACACACACACATATGCTACACCAGCGTAGTAGCACTAGAGGATGTACTTTCTCCTTGGCGAAATAAATACCAAAAAAAAAACTTAAACACAAAATGTGAAATCTTGCTGCGCGAGAAATATTTCAAGAAATCAATTATTCTTCAGCAATTAGCGTTTGCACGAAGGATTAAATGGTTATTGTGGGAAGAGGTATACGATATTTACGAGCCGTACATGATACATGCGTTGTGTGGTGGGATGGAAAATTCGGAGTTAATTATTAACGCTGCATCGTAAACATTATAGTGCAGCAATATTGATAATAATAATTATGATCTAGGTTTCCAATGGAGATTGTTGAATTTATTCAGTTTTAAGGAGGATACTGTACTACAGCTTGTCCTGAAGTAACATAAAATGATGTATTCCCAACCATTTTTGGTAGTAGTTAATCCAATTATTTTACTTAAAATAAAATCCTATATTGATTGTCGTATAACTATCAAAATTATAATTTTTGATTGCTAAAAAAATATACAGAATTGATATTTTGTTTACATAAGCAGAGTATATGAGCATTATTTAACAAAACTTTAGCGGTTGTTTAGCAGGGGTTCTCACAACATGAATCGCAAAGATAGTTTATGGTTCCTCACTTCAAAGCTGCATTGAAAAAGCTCATTCGAAATATATTTTTCTTGAGAACTGTCGGTCTTCCATTTCTTACTGCTGGGCTTCATTATACCCGTAACTGGATGTTCAGTCCTGTGTACGAGAAGAAGGTCTAGATAAGATTATATATACGCTTCTATCGTGTGAAAACTGGCATCTATCATCAGACCGCGAATGTACATCGGAGTTAATAGAGTTCTCTCGTAAGGAATCGTCTCACGGACACGAGAGTTGTGCGCACAGGAAGTTGGTCGGAATTTCATGAGCTGTTAAAAACATATCACCAACATAACGTGAAAAATTCCCCATTCCATAATTTACTCTTCCCCCGCCGAGGTGAGTGGCCACCGACGGTGTTTGTCTTCGCACCTGATTGTAATAAGAAAGCACACACACACACATATGCTACACCACCGTAGTAGCACTAGAGGATGTACTTTCTCCTTGGCGAAATAAATACCAAAAAAAAAACTTAAACACAAAATGTGAAATCTTGCTGCGCGAGAAATATTTCAAGAAATCAATTATTCTTCAGCAATTAGCGTTTGCACGAAGGATTAAATGGTTATTGTGGGAAGAGGTATACGATATTTACGAGCCGTACATGATACATGCGATGTGTGGTGGGATGGAAAATTCGGAGTTAATTATTAACGCTGCATCGTAAACATTATAGTGCAGCAATATTGATAATAATAATTATGATCTAGGTTTCCAATGGAGATTGTTGAATTTATTCAGTTTTAAGGAGGATACTGTACTACAGCTTGTCCTGAAGTAACATAAAATGATGTATTCCCAACCATTTTTGGTAGTAGTTAATCCAATTATTTTACTTAAAATAAAATCCTATATTGATTGTCGTATAACTATCAAAATTATAATTTTTGATTGCTAAAAAAATATACAGAATTGATATTTTGTTTACATAAGCAGAGTATATGAGCATTATTTAACAAAACTTTAGCGGTTGTTTAGCAGGGGTTCTCACAACATGAATCGCAAAGATAGTTTATGGTTCCTCACTTCAAAGCTGCATTGAAAAAGCTCATTCGAAATATATTTTTCTTGAGAACTGTCGGTCTTCCATTTCTTACTGCTGGGCTTCATTATACCCGTAACTGGATGTTCAGTCCTGTGTACGAGAAGAAGGTCTAGATAAGATTATATATACGCTTCTATCGTGTGAAAACTGGCATCTATCATCAGACCGCGAATGTACATCGGAGTTAATAGAGTTCTCTCGTAAGGAATCGTCTCACGGACACTGACAAAAGAGCTCCGTAATCTAAATTTATTTAGCTTCCAACAAGACATCAAGATTTGATACCAAACAGATTGAGTAAGCCTTATTTATTGATTATTAAAGCTGCTGTTCATTGAACGTGCTGATTGCCTTTTTGATTGGAACTTTTATGGATAGTTTTGAAGTTGTATCAAGAATTATGCTTTAAATATTATCAGCAAACTTGAGAGTAATTTCGGTTAAGATATAGTACAACACCTGTGCAGGATACGATCCTGAGACCTTTCAAAGTTTGAACTGTCAGAAGTAAATTATGAGTATTCTACATGCAGAATTCTCTTTAATTAATATTTTCATTCATTTCTGGTATCTTATCGTTGAACTAGAACCCTTAAGCTGTGCTATAGTTCTACATAATTTATTTAAATCTAATCACCACATGCTACAAATGCAACTCCAATGTCATCAAGCTCCAGCCGTTTAACATGCTGATTGCCTCAATCACTCACTGCTAACACAATAAATGAACTCCTTCATTACCTGTGCGTGTCCTTCAGCGACTGCATAACCGATCATACGATCGCAAATTTGAAACATTTCATGCTCTAGCGCTCTGAGCACGCCACCGCAGTACAACCTAATCGATAGAACGCTATTCACTATTGCAATGTACAAATTAATCACAATTTGCCCGCAATTATAAACTCAGCGTGACGTGCGCGCTCTCATAATGCAAATCCCCCCCACGTACAGCAACACATCAACAGCTGCACCAATGCAACTCAAACCGAAATCGGAATCGGTAGGGAAAAAGAAACACAACCTCCAACGCTCCATCCACCGACCAGGACCGTGCGAAACTGCGATTCGTTTCGTGACTTTCGAGACCCCGGAGCCCCCGCGTTAAGGTGTAAGAAAAGAAAGAAGAAAACTGCTCTCGACTGCAGGATGCCGCCGCCTACACGGATGCTTGCCAGCTGCACTCGTTCGCTTTCCTTGCACTGCTGCCAACTGGCAGCCATAAAATTCGTCCCAAAATCGTGCCACTCGGAAAGGCGATCCTACGGCTGGTCGGTAGCTCATGCAACATGCAACCCACACACACACACACGCCTCCACTGACTCACTTTTTGGTGGGGGGAGAGGAGACATAACCGCATAATAACCTTTTAATTTTCACCTAACTGCCAACAGTCGGAATCGGTAGGGAAAAAGAAACACAACCTCCAACGCTCCATCCACCGACCAGGACCGTGCGAAACTGCGATTCGTTTCGTGACTTTCGAGACCCCGGAGCCCCCGCGAAAACCCGAAGCCCCCGCGTTAAGGTGGAGGAAAAGAAAGAAGAAAACTGCTCTCGACTGCAGGATGCCGCCGCCTACACGGATGCTTGCCAGCTGCACTCGTTCGCTTTCCTTGCACTGCTGCCAACTGGCAGCCATAAAATTCGTCCCAAAATCGTGCCACTCGGAAAGGCGATCCTACGGCTGGTCGGTAGCTCATGCAACATGCAACCCACACACACACACACGCCTCCACTGACTGACTTGTTTTGGTGGGGGGAGAGGAGACATAACCGCATAATAACCTTTTAATTTTCACCTAACTGCCAACAGTGATATTCTAAATCACACTCTATCTGCAATCATTAGGCGTCGTTAGCGAGGTGATTTATTACGATGTCGCGCCCGATCGTGGCGTGTATGCCAATGTGTGACTGCGGTGGACAGGGTTTGATGTGCCAAACAGGATAGATAAATCTGTCCTCACGAAACCGCAGCGCAGAAAGCCACCAACCGACGACAATCGACGGGTGGCCTCTGCCCAAAAACCTACCGGATTGCATCGGACAACACCGCTCAGACACCAGACATCGGCGCGCCATCTTGCTTTCGATCTCGCGAATTGTCCTCCCCGCGCACACGCACACACTCTGCCACCCAAGCCCGGTGTGACCGCGGAATAAATTACTATCGAATCGTTTAATCTATGAGCCGCGTGTTGCCGCCTGCCTAATGATGGAACTGGCCGGGCGTCCCGGGACACGGGCCCGAAACACAAGACGTGCTGCTATGTGTGCACCGGTCCGGACATCGTGATCGTGATCCGGCTGACGTGCTTTCGTTGGCCACTTTTCCAACCCTGCTAATCGGCGATTCGCCGTGTTGCTCCCGGGCGAGGATTTCAGTCAAGTGGGATAAGGTCTATGGAAATGAAGTGATCTATTTATGTCTTCCTGCATTGCAGGTCTCTTGAGCTCGAATGGAATTCTTTCTTTAACATCAAGTTTTGTCAAAATTATTTTCCAATTAAATATAAAAATTGTCTATTTGACACTTACATTTCTTACTCGTTCTCTTCAGTAATGTTCCGACGTCTGGTTGAATCAAACGAAATGGTCTTCGTTATTTGTTATCTTCTATTGTATGTCATAGGTAATCAATGTCAGGAATTTGTTACTTTTCCCTTATCTTTTTTTTTACTTGTTTCTACTTTTTTTACCTGTTTAGTTATTTTTTTTACTATTTGTTTTATTTGTATCTTGTGTTATGCATTTCATTTGTTTGCTTTTACAATTTTATTTTGATCCTTTATTGTTTTTTTTTGTTAGCTATTTCTTTTCTTTTTGACGTTTTCAACACGTTTTCTTCGATATTTTTCAAGATACCATATTTTTTTATTTAGTTTCTTCAAACTTAACAAACTCTACAGACTTTAAACTGCATTATTTACACTTTATTTTGTGATCTTAACAACTTTTTGGTTTTAAGGCCTGACCAAGTAATTATTTAAGGTAATGTTTTGCTATATTTATGTAAAGCATTAGAGTACTTGATAGAGCATACTTCAAGCAATTTAAGTTAATAAAAACATAAAGCCCGGCTTTGTAGCAAATGTTTAAATTGACTACAACGACTGCAATAATACGAGTTAATTAAACTTGAATCACGATTTCAAAATAACCCAGCTGCCGTTTTAACAACACAGCACCCTATTCTACAACATAAAGCGAAACAACATAAAAAAACACACAACGATTCTTCCAGCTTCTGGGCACTGGAATAACTTCCCGCATCTAAACCACATCTCCCAAAACACGGTCTATAAACCCGAAACTAACCCCTACAGAACAATACTACCACGCTCGTGTCTCGACCATTTCCGCCCAACCTTAATCGAAATAAAGCAACCGGACAGCAGGGAACAAGGCAAGAATTCGAATCGAAAGCTTCTCCGAAAATCCCACAACCATCCTGCGTGGCATACTGTCGTGTCTCGTTTCGTGGTGGCATGTTTAGCTAAAATAAACAATTTTCGTGACCGCCCGAAGGCCACTCCACTGCGACGGCTGGAAATAAACAAAGTCCAAACAGTGCACGGGTTGCGGTGGGATCCACGAAGCTCATCATCGTTCCACGCGTGTGGAACTGGCGGCGACAAGCCCAGCTGAAACCGTTGTGCGTTTGTCCAAAATTCTCTGAACTCCATGCCACGATCCAGCACGAGCGCGTGAACATGCACCCGCGAATGCATTTACGGACAGTGTTTGGATGTTGTTTTATTCGTGCCGATGGCTAATCTGTCTACGGGATGTGTTCCGCGCGGTTTTTGGGAAATCTTGTTCCATTCGTTCCCTGTGCACAACTATTAAAGTAGATTATATTTTAATTAATATTATAATTCATCATCAAACTGCTGGCCAAACGATCCTCAAACATCGGTTCTTGTGCCTCGTCCTTTGCAAGACGTGTGTAAGCATAAATTGATTTATCCCTCACGAGCTGGCGGGGTTTGAAAATTCAATTTTGCTCCACCCGTAGCTTCCTTCCCTGCAAAACCTACATTAGAGCAGGAATCTGCAAAACTTCTTCTCCAGCTAACCGTCTCTTCTTAAGGAACAATTTGGAGTCTTCCGTCTTCTTGGGGCAAATTGGAAAAAAGAAGCCTTGAATCTTAAACCTCCCAACATCACCACGTTAAATCCTACGCAGAAGGATGGAGTTGAATTGTTGTTGTGCGCGTGTGTGTGTGTGTGTGTATTAGTTAATCTACTGTCGGAATCCACCATTTGGACCGTTTTCATAAATTGAATAAAAATCTATAAATCTTACCACACAGGGATCTAATTTGTTTATTTTTATTTGCTTTTTGCCACAGGTTTTTTTGCACGGGAGATCTTTTGCGCCAAGCACAACCACAAAAAACCAGCCAAAGCCTATAATAACAGGATCACGATCAACATGCGTCTGGGTCCATTTTAATTCCACCCCAAAAGCTATGTTTCGTGTGGGGTGTTACGATGTTCGCAAGTTCGCGACTTTCCGACGGATGATCCGAAACGATCAAATTTATGCCCTGTTTTTTTTTTTGCTGATCCTCAACCGATGTCTTCAAGCAAGGGCTCCCAAGGGCTTTTGATCACGGGACAGCGCGCTTCAGATACGTTATGTAAACATAATCACCCTTTCCCCTGTTCCTGCTACTTCTCCCCTTCGCAATTCTTCCCACACGAACACACACCGGTTATCCGGGGTTTGGATCAGCGGATCTTCGGCTTTGGGACGGTTGGAAAATTGAATTTAATTTTCAATATGTTGCCCGATAAATCTTCGATCGGTATCAGTGGGAAAAACGGATGCGTCTCGCGTACGCGTCAGAACCGGTTCCCATGGCCCCACACATGGTGAGATGTTGTTGATCGACTGCAAATTTGTTTCGCGGTGCAATACCGCCACACGGGTCCCTCCGTAGTTTTATGTACTGGGAAAGGGATTGTTTCTGTTAGTCTCAAACAACCATTATCGAACCTGGTAATAGTTTGAGAGGCTTGTTATATGGGCTCGTTGATCGGTTTGGTGTGATGATGGTGATGATGATGATGATGCGGTAGGCGCAGGTGTTGAGTTTAATCGTGATTGCAGATAATCTGTACCTGTATTGTGGCAGACTTCGTTGGGTTTCAGCCAGTCGAATCCAATCTCTTAACAAGAGTCATAAATTTGGAACTAATTTTGGGTGTACGATAAAGCGTTGTGCAGTTTTATGTGTGTTGTTCTAAAGAAAGCGCGTTGTACATCGATTTTCGAGTGGAACAAAAAGCACTATCGAGCTGATAATCACCATGAACGAAAATAACATGCATTTGGCCACAGAAATGTGTTGGATAAGATGCTTTTCAATCATGATGCGGTAAAATTTACGGTTTTTTCGTTATTTTTACGCAAAACATTTTAAAACATATGATAATAAGAAGAACAAAAAAAAACAATATTATTTAAAAATGATAATAAAATAAATAAATAAAATAAACTGGAAATTAAATAAATAAATAAATAAATAAAATAAATTCAAATACTAATACGCAGTAGTATGAAAATAAAATAAAACAAAAAATACTCTTACCGTAGTAGACACTACAAAACTGTGGAAAAAAACTGAAAATGGTAATAAAAATAAAGAATTCAAGTTAATACAACAATATAAACCCAAAAAGATGAATTAAACGATGTGAGGGAAACTGAACAATAAAATATAAGCAAATAAAACCCAAAAAAGCAGGTTGTAGCGCGAAATCCATCTAACAAATTGAAGCACAAAAAAGATAGCGCTCACACTTTGCATTGTTCTTTCTCGATCGTGAACGCTTAAAGGAAATCAACTGCAGCATCAACAACAACAACAAAAAAGCAACTCCCCAAAGCACGAACATCACCAGTGAAAGATAATCGCTTCTAGTGACAGCTCAAAAAGGTGAGGTTAACCGAGAAGCCAAGTCATGGCAACCATTATTCGCGAGCATCACGTCCGGCTACCGCGCAGGCGTGTCAGCCGTGATGCGTTGACGTGCCGCAACGTGTGGAGTGGCTCTGGGGTTAGGGTGGTGTAGATTTCCGCCCGATTTTCTCATGCTTCTTCTATTCAACGACTTGTGCGTACGGGATCCCGGAGCAAAAAACCGGAGGCTGACACTGATCAAATCGGGCGCACTCGGTTGCCATGTTAACCCATTCGCACCCGGAGCCGCGAAATACACGGTGCGCTTCGAGAACCCAACGGCAGTCCTAATGCGTGCGAGTGTGTGCACCCGCGTGGCATCAGCAAATGCACATCCCAGACACGGCACAACGCCCGCCAGATCGATCGATATTTATGGGAATGTGTAATGGGCTTCGGTTGGCCATCGATCGATCGTTTGAACAATGGCCGCCATGTCAACCGGAAGCTGCAAACGTTGACAGCTTGGCTCTGAAGAAGGTAAAAAAGCGCGCCCGAACGCATAAATAAATTACCCGCGAGCACATTGCTTCTGTTCTGTTCTGAGTCTGCGTGTGTGAGAACCTGATCGAGCGGGCCGATCTTATCGGTGTGCTGTCGTACGTGTGATCGATACTTGGTGCGGTGGGAAAATTGGTCACCTATTGGACATTGAAGATGAGAATGGCCATAGAACAGTCGTTCTAATCTTTTCGGACAAGTGTAAATACCACACCAAACGGTAGCTGGTATTTTGTGCTGATCATTCGACGTGATCTTATCGATTCAATTTCACATCAATGACTCTTGAAGATCAAGGATTTAAAAGAAAGAATTAGGATGTTACAATAGCTAAGATCTGTAGAGCGAACTGACTATCAAATTACGTGGTATCAATAATTCTAGCAAGCCATTATATGGATGTAATGACCAAGAAGATCTAGATCCTAAGATATCTCTTCTTCTTTCTTGGCCTAACGACCTCTTAAGGTCATGCCTGCCATTTCTGGCTTACTAGACTAATTGTTACCGCATAGTTGGATAGTCAGTCCTCACTATGGGGGAACGGCCCAGATGAGACTTGAACCCCGGTCCTGCCGTGTGAAGACCGGCGCCGCTGTCGCATCTACCACCGGGCCGCCCAACCCTAATGACTGACTTTATTAGGGAGATATCCTAAGATATCTAGATCAATAAATGGTTCGGCTTCGAGTGATATCTTTCTAGCAATTTCTTCTCCTACTAACACTTTTATGTCAGTTTCTTACTTCAAATACAACCGAGGAGGAGATTTTGCATGTTCAGAATCAATTCTTTATTGCCACCTTCGGCACCACCTTCCATACACCTGAACACAAGAGTCGTTTCACGATCGACCTCTCAACCTTCTCCCCTACCTTTCATCATACCCAATCGAACATTATGCAGCTGCCATAAAACTGCTACACCTCGACCAGCGGGATATTGACAGCTCTGACGGTGCCGCACCACCCAGACCCGACTACATCATACCGTCCCTGAACACGAATACCTTCTGACGGATTGCTCCTTACCATGCCAGCTGCCACACCACCACCGTCGCTTGCCTCATTATTATTTATAGTTCGCCAAAGTGCTTTAGACAGGGCGAACATTTACGCGTGTAAAGATTCAACTATTTGCTCACCCTAGCTCTGCAAGCTGCAATGCGATGACCCGAATGACTGATGCATGCCGGACAACCCCCGTTGCTGAGTACACCGCAAGAGACTGCCTGACGTCGCCGAGAGTCGTGTCCGAGGGTCCGCGAAGGTCCGAAAGTTCGTGACTTCATTCCGGCTTTGGCGGGCGTACGGGTGATTCCCAGTTACCGCAAGTAGTCATTTCGAATGCATTTATAAATTACGTGATTCAATTCGAGGTAGATCTATAAACCCTATAAATATGACTGTACCATCTACCTTCTTTGGTAGGTACCAAGCACTAAGGCTCGTAGTATAATTTTATAAAGGGCCAACTTACTCAACGTATCCCAACGATACTAATCGAGATCGTCGACAATCCATTAAGGAAAGCAATTCGGACATGCGCTCCGCGTGAACTTAACAGGGGCGGATGCATCCTGTACAACGCGAGTGCAGGGCAATGCTGGTAGGATTGATTTATGGAAAGTGCACGAACTGAAAACAGCAGCCCGTGATCTACACGCGCGCGCGCGCACACACGGTGGTGGATTAATTTATTTTCAGTCCCGCTGTCGTACGTGACACGCTGTTTGCAAGCATTTGCACGAGATCGTTTGAGCTAATGGTTGGGGATAGCTAGCGTGTGTACTATGGAGCTGTTGGTGAGCGGGAATAAATTATTGACTGCCAATAAATAATGTTTGCATGCTCGTTTGAACAGGATTTGAAATGGTACTTACTGCACTCGCAGATGGGGTTCTCAATTTCAAATGAAGTCTTGATAGATCAAGAATTGAACAAAACTAAATTTGTTGCAATACTTTATGACAAACTGTAGCTATAATCTAGTGCCTAGCAACATAAGTCAGTTAGACAGAACGATCAAAAGATCGCTAAACAAACTACCAAATATCATTCAGATCGAAAACCTACTCCTAACAATCTTTCCCGAATATCCAGTTGAGTCTTTCAAAAGGCTTCCAAAAATCAATTTGTAGCGAGCTTATGCATCGCGCCAATTAACCAAAAGACACCTGCACCTCATAAACACCGTAGCTAAGCGCACGCACAGACTCCTCTGATTAGATTCCTTTTTCCGCCGAGTGTCTACCGACCTGCCAATCTTCTAAACGGAACAGGAACGAACAGGTTCGCGGCAACAGATTCCTGCTCCAAAAGAAACCGAAAATTATAACGTTCTCGCGGTGTAGGCATCCCGAAAGCGATGTCTTCTTGGAATGCACCATCCTGATTCCGTTGCCCATTTGTGGGTTAATACGTTTTTAAGCGTCCGTTCACATTTAACTCGTTTACACCGGCTTTTGCAAGTCGTCTCGTGGCTTCAAGCTACGGCAGCATTCAAAACAATCCGATCGGATTTTGAGCATCGTGCAGGAAACGTTCAGGTCAAACCTGCCGTGACACACGTTCCTAGAGCAGAGCCCGATGGTAATAATAATAATCATCCTCTGGGGTCCCCGGATATTCACCGAAAACCGAGACCTCCCACCTCTAGCCACCCTTCGTAAGGCGAATAGCACTCAGAGCGATCAAGTCCAGTTCCTGCTCCGCCTCGCGCCCCGATACCGACGTCCATTCGAGAGTTTTGCAGGTGTCGATGGACGAATCTGCTTTCGGGTGTACACAAATCTGACCGCGAGCGATTGCTTGTTCGCTTCTTCCCGTTTCGATCTCATTTTAACCACAGTACCGGTAGGCGAGCTTTCGGACTGTGGTGGGCTTTGCGGCGTAATGAGATTCAGACACAAAAATCCGCGCCTCCAATGCATTGAAACGGGTCGAAATTGCTACTAAGAAAAGGCATCGACAAAAACACGACTTCCCAGGAGACCGAGACCGTCGCGCGGTTTTGCGATGCATCTTTCGGCACAGTAACAGAATGAAAATGATCGTCAACGAACGGGGTGCACTCACATCCCCGGTGATGCATTTGTCGCCCCCGGCGGGTGGCTTGGTTCAGCTCGATCGCCGCCGGACTCGAAACTGAAAACCGATCATTATCGTCGTCTGGGTTTCGGGCGCACTGTTTCGACTGACCGCCGCCACACGGATCGCTCTAGAATGCAATTATCAAATTTACATACGCCGAAAAAGTCGACGTTGAAGGTCGACCATCCTTCGATCTTTCTTTCGAGTTGTTTTCCCCTTTTGCTTGGGGAGGTTACAATTTGATTAGAGACAACCGGACGGGCCACCGGGCAACCACGATTCAGTCCATCCATTTCAATAGATGGAATTATCAAATTTACCCGCTCGCGCCAACGAAACCAACCGAGAGTGGGTGTTTCCTTACGAACCATTTCCGTTCGTCGTGTGTGAGCAGGTATTGGGGGTTTTTAAAGTCTAATGATCAGATCTCAGACAGCAGGCACAACATCCCTCGAGCATAAAGGTTCGGCTAGCGCAGGTTTGAGTGTCGTTAAATTTGCTGGGCGTATCAAAGTGTGCAGCTGAAACATCCCCAAAGGACATCCAGACGATCGCGTTTGCTCGACACGTTTTGACCGAGGCCAACGAAATGACTTTATTAGGGTAAAACATGGAGAAACGTGTGTATGTGTGTGTGGGCTTTATCTGATGAGGTAAAGTGGATTATATTTGAAAATTTGCTCTTTTTTCGGTGAATAATTGTTAGAAGGATGGAATCTGTTTCGATTGATTCTTTCTGGGCTGTCTTGACGAGAGATTCGAAACATCATGAGATAGAAGAGTCACATTCTTCAATATGATTTGATTTTCTTGAAATTCTTTAGTCTTGCATGTAAAGTGACATCCTCTAACCCTAGATCCTCTAGCCCTATTAGATTTTTGTCTGATAAATAAATGATTCAAGAGTCTTACGAAAATAAATGAATTAAATGTTGGGAGACGTAGCTAAAACGGACAATATGTTTAAATAGGATCACGACATCACAATCGCTGAAAACGTAGACATCCCAAGCTTCGTCAGGTCTTTTATTACCCACAGACTCAGAGTTATTGTAGATCTTAAAACTGTGACTTATATTATACAACGAAACAATGCTGTATACTGTATAAAAAAAACACATTCCATAAGTTCTAGCTCGTGTTTTGGAAAGTTCCATCATTTGACTTGCACACCACAAACGCCTCCGCACATTTTGACGGGTAATATTTCAAGCTGCAAGTAGGTGATAGTTACCCCAAAGCTCCAATATTACCCTTCTGCCGATGACCTTTGGCAGCAGAAGCACCAGCACAAAGTAGCAAAGCACCAGAGCAAACGCAAACCGCCAGTCGAGCTTTTTCCCTTAATAACAGGTTCAGCAAAAGCAGGCAAACGTTAGGTTCCGGTCCCGGTCCTGGGCGCCTCCCACAATTGACCCAAACGACCGCGCGGGACTTCACCACGTATGATTTAATACTCATTAGCATTTCGTTCCGTTCGGTCCTGTGTTGTTTTCTTTCCCTCCCCGAAAGCCGCACAGAATGATGGGTCGAAACCTGGGGACCTCTAGACGACCCTGCCTACAACTCCCTCCCCATATTTGCCGACAAAATTGGAACCGAAGCCGCAAAACACTCGCCTTGCGGTCTTAAGCTCACCCATCAGCTTCTAATTGTTTCGGTCGACCCCACGAAAAATGACGCTCATTTTCTGCCAAACCCTTTTCGATTTTTTTTTTTTTGCGGACAGCCATACCAAATCGACCGACGGCTTTGGCATACTTATGGCCGCAAGAAGGTAGAAAGCTAATCTTCTTCTCACCGTTTCACCCTGAAGATGCGAGACTCCAGCGGCTTAGGTTCGCCGCTCTAAATCATGCGAACCTATGATCATCGTTCACCAAGGTTCACCGGGTGCGGGTGCCCTGTGCCATGGTATTGGGAGGGCGCCAATCGGTCAACCGGGTTTTATGATTTATGGGAAATTTTAATAGCCCACCACCGGGGAAATTAGCGACGACCGATCGGTTCCACCTCGGAGCAACCAATTTGCTAAGCAAACAATATATACCCGCCACGAAATTGGAACCTACCGGGCTTCTTTTTGTGCTTGCGGCACGGCGTTAGCTTGCCGGCATTTGCACGACCGCACCGTGACCATAAATCACGTGTGAGACCACTCATCTCTTTCTCCTTCCTCTGTACACCCTGCTAACGTGCTTGCGTGTGTGTGATTTGGCGCCGGAAGGGTAGGTCGCGATTTCCGGCGGATCAACGCATCATGGGTATCGAAATAAGCGACCGAAATCGGACGCCTCATGATATCGGTAGCTCCGCTTTTCGGTGGGGTTTTTTGGTTGGGTTATTAGTTTAATTGAAAAATGTTACACCCGTAGTTTGGGGGGATGATCTTTGCCAGCCAAAAAAAAAAAGATGATGAGCTTCGTCGGTTAGTTACCGCTTGCTAGCTTTACTTGATTGTTAAAGTGTGAAAATCAATAAGCCTACAAAAGAAGACACCGTTGTTCACGTTGGTTAACACTTTTCTTTTTTCCAAGTTAAATAGAGAAATTGGTTTTATTATATAGTATCTGTAAGCTACAAGCTTTTTTAGTTGTTTTCATTTGCTATGCATTACTAATATCCAGTAAATAGTGCTCTGTTCTGGATGGAATTAAATGACTTGCTGGAAAAAAATGAAATATTATAGAAACGCCATAGATGATGAGAAATGTCAAACGAGCTTCTGTTGACTGTTAATAACAAAATCATAATAAATCGCAGCATACACTAGGCGAAGTTGTTTATTAAAGGTGTTATTTGTTATTGAAAACTGTCAAGCATTTCATGAAATTAAAGATTGAGAGTAAATGAACACAAAAGAAGTTTTGGCCCCGTATGTTTGGAAGGACAATGGAGGAACCGCTACAATGACAAGCTCTATGAGCTGTACGGTGATCTCACCATCGTGCAGAGAATTAGGTTCGCCAGGCTCCGGTGGTCATATCATGAGAATGACACCGGACGACCCAGCCCGTAAAGTCCTTTGACTTTGTTGTAAAGTTTGGCCCGTAAAGGCCCAAACTGAGATGGAGTGATGGCGTTGATGCGTCCGCCAGAACGGCCGGGATAATGGATTGGCAGACGACGGCGCTAGACCGTGAGCGGTATCGAGGATAAGTAATGTAAGTAAGTAAGTAAACTCGATGTTTTTTATTTAAGATATTTATTTTTGTATACTTCAAGTATCAAATTCTGTGAACAACATTTTGTTTTCATCGATCCGGAAATACAATTTTATCATTTATGTTGTCGTTTAAGACCTGCTTCAAATTCTAGAAACATTAACACATTAATAATGAATAAAGTATGAATATTAACTCTTATTATTAAGGGGCGGCCCGTTGGTAGATGCGACAGTGGCGCCGGTCTTCACACGGCAGGACCGGGGTTCAAGTCTCATCTTGGCCGTTTCCCCATAGTGAGGACTGACTATCCAACTATGCTATGCGGTAACAATAAGACTAGTAAGCCAGAAATGGCAGGCATGACCTAAGAGGTCGATAGACCAAGAAAGAAGAGGAGAAGAACTCTTATCAAAAAGAACTTGATTAATCTGTTTCAATGTGTATTGAAACCTGTAAAAACAAGCAAAATTTATTATCAACAGAAAGTATACTAAATAAAGAATATCTGCAAAACCTAACTACACAGAAAAACAAATTGTCTAAGTTTATCATAATGAAAATTCCAACACCAATAAATTAAAAGGCACACATTTCCTGCATGGGCTTCTCAATCGCAAACCGTACAAAACTAATCCTACTTCATTGCAAATCAATAGCTATAAACATGTTCCTTCATTAAATTGTGATTCCCTTCGTTAGGCGTGTGATTGCATTTATTTTATTTTTCCCTCAACCTCCAACAATTTTGCGGTCAGAAAAGGTTGCACCGGCTCATCAACAGCGACCTACCGACACCAGAGTGACTGCCAATCGGAACTTACTGCATGGTCAAGTTCGCAACACACCACAACGATCAAAGTGGACACAAAAAACCTCCGAGAAACGATGTCCGATTACCGATCGATCGATTTGATCGAAGAAAAAAGTAACCGCTGGGAGGATCACAGCAAGGGCCAGCTAAATAATGCTTCATTTCCCAAGAGAGAGAGGGAGCAGATTGCAATCAACCCGACCAGCCTGCCTCGGGACAGCCTGGGAAAGTGGTAAACTTTGGCATCGCGCGTGCCTTCGAAGTTTGTACTTAATGGTGAGCTGAAGACAAGCGAACAAGCAAAAAACGGTCCACACTCTCCGGTCGAACATCTGATGCCACGACTCTGAACAGTCGATTAGCGGGTGGCTGCATCCGTACATTGCTAGGCCAGTTGGGAGCAAGCATCCAACGCGAACAGACACACATTTGTGGGATGAAAAATTTACGATCAAAGTAGGACCTGACCTGATATTTATGGACGCGAGGTAACAACGACTCGAACGTGCGTTTGGGAATCCTCTTCGTTGCTTACAATGCTGATTGATCGATTTGGGGAAGATCCTCAACGGATAGAGCATCGAATTCTAATCAAATTTTCTGTCTTCAGTAATTATTTGATAGATTGTTTAATGTCTTAAGATTTTCTGCAACATGTTTTCTTTATTTTATTTAGCGAATATTGTCACTATCTTCGCGAACCATACCTACACTAATCCTTTGATGAAGCGTCCATTAAAAAATAACATTACCTCATCGATAGACCTTAAGCCAATGCTAACGATGTCGTAAAACTGCAACTGCAGTTCGGGTTGTTGTTCGTGGAAAGACCACCCCGAGGCTATCCGCAATGCTCACCGCCGCAATTTGTATCACCGGCGGATTTACTCCCGACCTGGGGAGCTCGATTCACTCATGGGAGCCGGATGTGCCACCGGCGAAGACTCAACATCGCCGCGGATGTCGACCGCGGCTCGTTTAGTGCTCCGGTGACAGCAAAACCCCGAATGGAATGGCAAAACGCCCTTATCGCTCGATCGATCTCATAAAAACGCAAATAAACATAAATATAAACGAATTAAATCTTATACAATTACGAAATTATCATAATCATGATCATGATCATGTGGTTGTCGTCGTCGTCGTCGTCGTCGGTGAGTTTTCTTTTTACTACACCGAACGCTCGTACGCGCTACTGCTCGTACGATCCCACGGTAGAACCTCCGGCGCAAGTTGCTTCACATCCATTGCTGTCCGCCTGGGTGGGAGCCGTTCGAAAATCGATCGAAGCTCACCGGCTCTAATCAATTGAAGCGCTCGCGCAGCCGGGCAAAAAGAGGCGCCCGCCGCTATCGGGAGCATAAATCTTTTATTGACTATTTGAGTTAATTATTTCGTTTCGGAATTGCATTTTATTTGTGCCGCGCGCGCGCGCGTCTGTGTTTGTCTCAGCGCGAAACGTGCGCGCGTGGCGGGTGGAGGTGAGATCGTGGCATCGCAAATTCGTGGCCGCCCGGATGCCCTCCTGCTGCTGTCGTGAGCCGCGTCGGTCAAATCGAGCCTTCAAGAGCCCACCGGTGTGTGTGTGTGTGGGATATGGCAATGGAGGAGGAGGGAAGAAAATCAATACACCCTAACCCGAACGACCCGGCCAACGTTTTAATTGTAATCGGACCACCGAGGAAGACGTCGCAACACGGTCGGCGGTCCTCAATCGTTTTGCAGGTTCGCCAGCAGCCAGCAATCCTGTACGACGTGTGTCGACGCTCGTGTCCTTGCTTGCGACAACGACCGGGTCGAGCGATCGTTCAACGATGCAATTTAACGTTCATAACATTGAATTAATAATGGGCCATATTGGGGCTGAACGATGGCACAACAAGGATGTTCTCGGTCGGAATTAGAGGATTGATTTTGTGTGCAATTTGGCCAACTAATGGTGGTGGATGATAAAGGAAGAAGCAAAACACATCAGTTAGCACACATGCTGGGAGATAAATTACCGGCATGAAAAATCAAATGCTGGTCTCTAGAGATTAGAACCAGAGTTGCAAGGTATTTTTTTAAAACTTTATGCGTTTATTTTTACTTTTATTTTCCTGCGCAGGCGCATATTTTATATATTCATTTATTCTAAGAAAATATGTTTAATGGTATCAACTGCAAAGCAATCTTTTAATTATTCAACTTGTGTGCTTACTTTAAGTTTTTTTTTATTTAACTTATTTTTGTGCATGACAGGTACAGGCTTACTTTTTATTTCCTTAAAATTATCAACTTTGATATTTTTGTTGGTTTATTACAATTGATATTGTTTCCTTCTGTTAAAGTTGACAAGTTTAACTGCCCTTTGATTAATTTTGTCTTATTTAATTGATAGTTTTGTCAACTTATCACTTTAGAATGAATTTTTTTTATATATTATAGATTGCAGAATAATTAAATTCTTTTTAAGATAATTATTCTTTAACTGGTATTACTTTTGTTTATTGATTTCGAGACAATCATTATGTTTTCCGATGTATTTACGTCCAATGCGATATTTTAAAATATGTTGTTGTTATTGGCGTTATTTTTAATTCAATTTAAATAAAGTTTGGTTTAATCATAGTTATTTTTACATATATTTCAAGTAAAGTTATACATTTTATTTTATTTAATCCTTTAACTTTACCGCATAGCCAAAAGTAAATGGTGGTTAAATAAGCAAACCAAACAAACCAAAAAGAGTGCAGCAATAAGTAATCTCAAATCTGAACCACTTTAATTCAAAGGATTCTTTGCCATAAAACAAATCTGATGTATTTTGATTCTGTTTTCCGAGCCAAAATCATATAATCATCGATACATCATCTAAATATGCCTTTGAATATTGGGATCATATTGCTACGCTTTGATCCCTTCCAGTACATATTTCACAGCACTATTTGCACACAAAAGCTTACACACGTGGTGGTACATTTGGGGTAACCATTAGCTTTTGTGTTTGAAGTGTTCCATTGTTTGCGGATAGTTTGCACCTGCACACCGGATCCCACGAAACATCTCGTCGAATGTCATTTTTCACGCACCATTCCAACAAGCGAAACTTGCCTAAATCATTATCCATTTTGGCAGCTGCCGGCTGCAACCACTCGGATGCTCTCGGTTGTAGCATCCGTCGTGAGCTTTGTTTTCAACTTAAAAGCAGACACATCACTGATGATTTAGGATTGCTAGCGATAAAAATTATAGTTCTATTGAATTCTAAACTTCCGTTGCGAGCGATCCCGGCCGAGAAATGGCGTCCGTACGCGACTGCAACGTGTACGATTTCACTCCTACCTTTTGCCGTGAACTAGTGTAGTAGACTTCGCGAAAAAGGACGGATTAGACGCTTGCCTGGGTTAAAGATGTATTTTTCCTCCATTCCGAGAAAGATCAACCGATCGATCATCGATCGCACATGGAGCGTGGAGAAACGGTTATTTATGAACTATAAAACTAGCTCGCGAAATGCTACGCGATCCCGATTTCGGAGCGATCCAACGTTTTTTTTTCTGCTGCAAGATTTAGGACTACCACACAGCTTACAAAGATGCACCGACCTGTGCCGGTGGGTTTGAGAAAGAAATCAAAGAATAAAAGCTTTTTTTTTTTTGGGGAGCTATCGCGATGAAATGTTTATGTGTTGTGGTATGGCTCGATAGTGAGCTTAGTTTTCGATTCGAGAAAGTATACACTTGATGTCGTTTCAGGGTTGATTCTCTTTTTGGTCAGCGAATCTGAATTATGAATCATGGCATTGAAAATTAAAGATCGTTGTAAGGTGTAGCTTTGAATTTGTACCCTCGACAAGCAACCCTTTATTAATAAACTTGAATCCCGACAATGGAACAGTTCTATCTCAGAATAGCTGATACAATATTCTCAAAAACATCCATTCAACATAACAATTTAGGCTAAGTTGTCTGACTTGCTAAGGATACAGTAAACTTCTATAAAGTATCTATTCTACTTATTAAAATGCGAATCGAACATCAACCCGAAACTGTTACTACCCTCATCAAACATTAAAATGCATACTTACGCAAATTTTTAATAACGCTACATAATGCTCCCTTCACCGAAAAAGCAAGCTAAAAATTATAATTTTACTACCCAAACTGTAACAAATGCGTAACGATGCAGGCGGCCAACAGTGACCCTTTACTTACCTTTCATTAATTGTACCGCCGTACGAACCACAAACGCAAATCGTTCTTATTCTACCGGTATACTGCCGTTTGTCAACGTGCCGCACGCCCCACCGAAGGTGCATAAAATAGTCCGGCAATCCGGAGAGGTGGAGTTCTGAAGGCTAATAAAATTAAGAAACATACTCAACCTCCCAGCTTTGGCGTGAGGACCTGTGAACGGTGTACCCAAACAACCCTTAAAACACGTTTTTGGTTTTTGGCAACTGCATCACGCCGTAATGGGTTTGCGCCAATTATTTAAAGTTAATTATATTAAGTAACATCAATTAAGGGAGGAGAGGTCCGAAAACTTTATATATTATACACAGCCTTTAATGACCTCGTAATGATCATGAAATTTGCTGCCGGCTGCGTAACGGCTGCCGATGGTTGGTGTGTCTACGGCACACAGAAAATGGGACCGACGGTACATTCAGCAAACGCTGATTTCATGACCAGCATCACACTTCGTCGGACGAGCAAATGACTTCGTGTGGTGTGGTGACAACGAACCCGTTCCATCCTGCACCACTACTGGGGCTGTCTCACTAGCGATCGTTTCAGGTGTGACGATAATCAATGCAATCGGATGCAATTCGATCGTTCCCCGGGCGAATGAAGACGGCATGTGGACACTCGTGCACGTAGGAATGCTGTTGACTCGAGCGGATGGTGCGTGAGCACAGGTCACGATGGGTTTTGCTGCAGCTGCCACATCGATCCTCGGACATTCGTTTCGTGCTATATCTGGATGCAATGTCCGTGATGCTAAAGAACTGTGTTTTATGTGACTTCAACCTCTTTCCTGTTTGTGTTAAATGTGGTAATATGAGTGCACAAGTATAATCTCTTTATATAGTTCTTTTGCCCTGCTGAAGCAGTCTACCACCTATGCTCAACTTTATACGTACGAAAGGAACAAGATTTGCTTATTATGAACGGATTTTAACCACTGCGCTATAATTACCGAACCCCAAGCTTTCTCGACATCTCTTCCACCCCGGAGGCTTCACAGCTTAACCGTGTTCAATTTTCTTCGTACGAAAGGTTAATTGGTGCTGCATGGTACAGCAGGTCTCCCGGGCAGCCAACTCAACCGTTCCCGTGTCACTTGACAACTGTCGATGGCGTTGCCGTTTTTACGCCCGCTTCCTTTCGCTTCAGGGGACCTGTCCATTGTCATTTAATGGTCGTTTCGCCTGAACAACTGCACTGTAAACACTTGACGACGCTTTCAACGCCCAACTAAGATTCCGAGCTGACTCCACCAAAACGGTGGGAACGGGAGTCTCGGGCTTCGTTGGTCGCTCGTTACAGCGGTAATGCGACCATTCCGCTTACCGTGTGTATGTGATTCACCTGTAGAACTTATTTTTCTGTTCTTTTCCTCCCCTTTTTTTTTGTAAGACACCTTTCTAGACGAACAACTCTTGAGCAAGAGCCACTTTAATCGTACAATAGCAACAAACAGTTCTTTCACTTCTTGCACTTACCTCAACTAAGCAAGCTCATCTTCTACGCCAATCGTGCGCCAATCATGGTCATTCGGCGCACGAGCGTTCAATTATGGACAGTGCGCAAAAATCCGTCCAGGTGCCAGCACTTCGCCCGCCAATCACTTGACACGCTAGTGGATACATATTTGAAATTCTTTCGTACACGAGCCACGAGTCTCGTCTTCGGTTTTGTTATTCGCGTAGTGACTACGTAAAACATTCCACGCAAAACCGAAACAGCACACGTGTGGCACCAGGTGGTCGATGGGGGGTTTTGCAAATGGATTTAATCGTGTGCTAGCAATCAGTTCCGATAGAAAGTAATGCTTCAAGTATGGACGGTAGCACCGTGGAGTGGAGCTCTTCAAACATTGTGAATCATACCGGTGGCACCCCCGTTGGAATGTGGCTCGTGAAAGCATTCCGATGGGCGGGAACAAGGGTGAATTTTAGAATTGCTTAGAATCGGTGTCGTGTAAAATAACGTTTTGATTTTATTTTAAATACTGCGATATGATAGACTTTAATAATTTGGTTGAGTTCTCAGCATTCAGATTAGAATTTCAGGATCTTCGTTAAAGCTGCAGTTGTGGCCATCAGTCCTGGACGACCTTAAAGTGTTGCACAATCTATTGAGCATAATCTAGGACCTGGTTGTTACATTATTTCGTAGCTTTTGCGCAGGACTAACCGTCCTAAAGGTGATCTGCTAAAATATCTTGTGCTGTTTGGAAAATGTTTTATTGCAGCTAGAACCGAAGCCTATAATGTCTGAGCATCAAAAAAGAATCCAAAAGGTATGTATACACGTATAGATGAAAATAAATTCTGCCAAAGTATATAGTGCCGAACACTATGTATTATGAGAGCTATTCAAAGCTGGAAGGCAAGAACTAACTAAGCAATAGTGTAATTTTCATCCCTAGCAGAAAATTGTTGTCGTTTCATATATCTCTGTATTCAAGTTTCTGAAGTTCCTATGTAGAGTTCATTTTAATCGAGTCTTGCTGCGAGATAAAGGACGATGTACCCGTATAAAGTTGTCCGACCACATGAATGTACAACATGATAAAGAAATCATCATCTCAATATCTCAGAAACACAAAGAATTTTCTCCAGTAATTTTGAGCCCTTAAAGCACGAATACCTAATATTCAAAGACTCATAAGAGCTAAAACATCTATTTTTATATCCTCAAAGCTCCATGTAACATCATGCCAAATACAAGCATGATCTCGAGTATGCTCGCCAGCCCCATAACTCTCTTCCTTCCTGCTTATTAAACCACTTGATCCGCTTGATACAAATTCACCAAAGACACGAAACATCAATTGAACGTACATTTGTTTCCATCAAACATCCGCTGCTGTGCAATGCGTACGATCGTCCGTTCTAATCCATTTGTTTCGCATGCACAACCACTTCGACTCGCTACCAGCACCAATCTGTAGCTGTACAAATAAGTAAAACGATCCTAAAATCGAGCGCATGCTAAAAACGCACGACCACTACAAATCACACACACCTTTGGCGCACAACACTCCAAACGACCAATAAATATACCACCACCGGTCTGGCACTAATAATCAGTTATTATACCGCACCTCAATGGGCTCTCATTATAGCTTTAAAGCGTAAAACACACAACACAACCGTGCGCATAAAAACCGTGTTAGCATAATCGTTCTCCACCGGCTGGCAACACTGTTACTGTTGTCTGCTGCTGTGCTGCACTGATCGGCAGCACATGTGGTGGCATCGGTATATCCTTGTTGGCACCTTTGATACACCTGAATGGCAAGGTTTAATCGTGCAAAGGGGGCCGCGTGATAAACACAACGCTTTAATGTGGGATAATTTCTGCGTTCGGTTCGGATACGGTATCGGTTTGCTTGGTTCTGATATCGAGTAATGCATGTGAGGTAGGCGAATGTATCGATATGATGCTGATAGTTAATGAACGGTTTGCAATCGTATAATCGAAAATTATTGCAGTTCTAGCTAATTAAGGCTAAATGATAGAACTGTATGAAAAATAGAGTTTCTTCTGCTTGTTAGAGTCACTCAAAAAGATTTGTTTGTACCCTTACGTTAGATAATCACTGACTTCAGATATGCCTCTTCTTACTGAGATTCGATACACAATCTAGAGTTGAAGAGGCCGAGCTCCGACGTTTTATACACAATGATTGTGTGTGTTTTATATTTCTTTGTATTGCTTTAATTTTTTAAACCTTTTCCTTTATTTTCATGACTTCCCTGAAACTTGTAATGTTACTTTTCAATTCTTAAATTCTAACATAAATGTTCTTAACACAAGAGACACTTTCCATCATCTCTAAACTAACTATTTAAAGTATCCTATCGCTTAAACAACGCTGTCAAGCTGATAAAAAACAAAACACCAGCCCCGGCACGCCTGCCAGCAATCAAATGGCATTAATCAAATTACAACACCAGCAACATCGCGACCACGGCACACGAGAATGATGGACGCCTGCGGGATTAACCGAAAATTGAATAATGGATAAATTGCTTCGACTCGACGGCGACACTCATCCGCTGAACCAGTCGCTACTCCTCCTAACCCTACTAGAATTCTTTGCCTCCTCCCGATTCTCCGATCACCGCCGCTCGATCCCGAAAGTGATCAGCATCAGGGTCAGCGAAGGTTTTTGTCGCCTTTTACCACCATTTCCGCAAACAGCGCAAACGAAACGAGAAAAAACTCCATCACTGCACACCGAAAGGGCTATTGATGGTTGACAATCAGCCAAGCGGTACCAGCAGCAAAACAAGCCGGATCTGTCTGCGCGGGCTGTACAAGTTGATGGATAAGTGTCCATCCCGGAGTCTACGAGCCGAGGGCGCACGCTGCATGCCTTTCTGCCCGCTGGTGGCAGATGAATGGCTCGTTCGCTATCGTTCGCGTAAGTTTTCTAACGCGAGCCGTTTTCTTTCGTTTTGCGCCCTTTTGCTGCTGTGGATACTTTGTGCCAGGCGAGTGTTTTTTTTTTGTTTGCTGTACGTGGAGACACGATGATGACCGTGTGACAGGAAATAGACTCTATAATGTCTAATTGAATAAACGTGGTGTGAAAGAAGCTTGTTAGGCGTTGTGGGAGACAATTAATCAAAGTGATCGGACACCAGAGTTCTGGGTCCGGATTCTGGCGGCTATCTTCCCGGATGGGAACTTCGATTTAACGGCTGCCGGGGATCGCACAGACTCGTAAAGAGCGAATCTCGAATCTCTTAACCCGGCTGGATGATATAAATCAGTAAAATCAAATAAAAAACGTTTATCTTTACCGCTTCAAAGTTAAAGATATTCGTCAGTTTAAGATTGCATTTCTTTGCCTTGGCACTACATTCTTTCCAAATTTGATTATTTCTTCACATTCTGGCTGGCCTTTTTCCGCAACTCTCTTCCATCGCAAACAAACGCTTCACTCGTCGCTGTCAGTCACAATGTCCCGCGGTCAGGTATTTGCAGCTGGCTGCTATATTTTATTGTGGCATTAAAACCACCGAATTATTCTCCACCGGGGCACAAAGTGCAACATGCTGAACCCACGGTGCAGACACACGCACGCAATTTAAAGCGCTGTAAAGCACTGTCCAACCATCGTCTGAATGCAGTGCGCCAGTGAAATGGTTCTAAGGCACAATAATAAATACCCCGAACGTGCTGGTCACCGCGAAGTTTCAAGCACGCAGTGGGAATGCAAACGGCTCGATTGGCTTTTGACGATTTTCGGGCAACGACATCCTTCTTGGGGACTGCTTTTTTATTTGTTTCTTAAACTCTTAGGCATGTCTTTCTTTTACAGCAAAACTTACCCACCTAAGCTGCGCACCCATGCTACAGAATGTCTGCAAACGCTTTTCGGTAGTACGGAGCACTTCGAAGCAATCGTTGCAATTGCAACCACTGCAGATGGGTGCAACAACACCATTGCCACGGTGTGTCTTCTCTTGGCACTGGGTGAAGATATTTATCCTGCCCGAAATATATGACAGTCGTAAAAACGTATCGCTTCGCTTCAAAGCGGGCGTGCCTGGGTAGTCCCGATACGATCGATACGAGCGTTCGGTTCTGTGCCCTTTTCCAAACTGCAGCACCAACAACAGCTCCAAATGGTGCGGAATGGAATTTCACACGCCAGCAAATCGAAAGGAATAAAATGGCACTGAGGGATACATTCTTCAGATAGCGATTAAACACAAACACAAGCGTAATGCAAAGCCACGCTGCTGTAGAATAGGACACAACAACAACAACAACAAAAAACCATTAAATACCTCAATTTGCCGCATACATAATTGCTTGTTACAATTGCTGTGTTTTTGTATCTGTTGCAAACCGACACATGGTAGTTAGCGAAATTGGCAATTAATTCAAAGCAATTGTTTAATCAATTTTAGCTTTCACCTGATAAAATAACTCATCAAATAAGAAATCTGTTTGTTTTGTTCAATATTCATTCAATAAGGATGACCTGCTCGCATCACTGTTCACAGTCTTTTAGTTTTTTTTCCATAATTAAAATAAAACGATACGCCTCGTATACGTATTTTCATCAAGAATTACAAAATTGGTTAAAAAAAAACTAATTTTAAAACAAAGAAACTGTATCGAGCCTTTACACCAAGATGATCTCCAATGACTTGCGTTAAGCTTCAATGAATACGCCTAGACGTCGATATTCTTGTTGTATCCGAGAAAGCTAGGTTTACATGAAAATATTCCTAACCATTCGCGTCATCTAAACCGAGAACTGGCAGTATCCTTCTATGAGCCTTTAATTTATCCAATAGTCCTGTAATAAGAGTCTTCTCTTCTTTCTTGGTCTAACGACCTCTTAGGTCATGCCTGCCATTTCTGGCTTACTAGACTTATTGTTACCGCATAGTTGAATAGTCTGTCCTCACTATGGGGGAACGGCCCAGATGAGACTTGAACCCCGGTCCTGCCGTGTAAAGACCGGCGCCGCTGTCGCATCTACCACCAGGCCGCCCCAAGAGTCTTACTCCTGGCGAAAGGCATTTTGTTGTCCATAAGAAGGTTAAAACGTGCACTCTTATTTCCATTTTTGCTCAGCACCGCATTATATTGATATGAAAGCAACGCTTAGTGTAGCAAAATAAATATTATTGATTGCTCAATATTTTATTGAAGAATTATTGAGATTTCATGGTACTTGACGGTTCGGCACATTGCTTCTCTTACTGTCCTTATTCCTTGATATTGTTCTTTCGATGAGAAGGCTAGACTAACAACTAGTGCACGCCAGAAGGTGCCACACTTATACTTTTCTTTTCTCGTTGAAGTAGATTCAAAGAACCTACTAGGCTTGTTCCGTTCTTGTCCCAAAAAAACTTTCTTCCGTTGAGTTATCGTAAAAACTGAATTTATTATACCTGATCTAAACTAAATAGAACCACGCGTCTTAAATCTGCACGTGAAAATTTTTCCGTAGTATGACAACATTAAACCTGTCGTACACGTTATTTCGAATATTCAAGCCATATCGATCAGTACTCGATAGCACGGACTAGTGAAAGCTTTATATTTTAAGCAACGCTCCGTAACACAATTCTTCAAGAAACCACCTGATACAACCACTTTTTCAAGTGGAAAGCCACCGATCTATTGTTTGTTGATGTTGCTACTCGTTTATTTTATTAATAGCCTAACGAACTCACTATCATTCCGATAATCCCTCCACTAAGCTCATCCGAAAGCTAGCATTAACCTTCGGAGAAAAAACCATCCGAATTCTTGTACTCCACCAGCACCTCCACACACCTTCGCGCGTCGCTTAGCGCGTAAACAATTTGGATGATAATGTGCATCCGATAATAATGCGCCGTCGTAAAATGGAAATGCTATACCATTTACATTATCATAATATTATTAACGGCATCACTGATTTAATCTGTGCCGGCACGGCGGCACAGGTTCGCTCCGGAATGTGCCACCTGCCTTTCGCCCGGCGATCAACTCTCTGGGGACGGCTTGGGAGTAGTATGGTTCCGGCAAACCGTCGTCATCGCGGCAGCGGGTGACGCAGCTAATGTGACAATTTACAGGCACCATCGGCCAGCATCGCCTGTTGTTGCGTGTCAATTGGTGGGTTTGTGTCGTGCCGACACAACAAAACTACGCCTCAACACCGACACCTTAGCTTTGACGATGGTTCATTAAAAACCGTGACGAGATCATACATTTTCGGGGCTCGTGGATTGAACCAGCAAAAGGGTGCTGTACGTTCCAGCGAGGAAGAGATAATGTTTCACGAGTTTCGTGCTGCTCGAAAGCCCTGTTTTGGCATTAACCTTGACGGTTTCGGGCGCGATCTTCGCAGAATACTAATAGAGTACACGCGCCAAATTTTTATTCCTTACTTTGCACGATACAATACTGTGTTGGTTCTTCCTATTTCTAAGATCGGAAATACTTGCTAAGAGACTAAGTAAGGGCTAATACTAAACAGCAGCGAACATAACTCATTAGATCACGTTCAAGGACTCCTAAATCATCGCACACCCTATAATCCGCTGTCACCAGTGCCACCCGCAGGGCAGTGGCGTGTGATTGGCAAGCGACAAATCCAACTGCGAACCTGTCAAATTAACTCCAGCCCCGGAGGGATGCTCCGGTTGGAAAGGAAGCATCAGCATACCAAAACAAAAACCCCTTCACATAAACTGTCGCGCGCATCGAACAGACACCTCATTAGCATTATCTTCGGAACCGTTGCCTATACTATCGTCATGGACGACACCATCTTCTTGTGCCCCGGGGTGATGACGCCTGGCGGTGGTTGTGTGCTCGGGGCAGTAGTAGATCACATTCTGTTCTCCGCTAGCTTCTGCCCTCCGCATGGCACGGGCTCGGGCTGTAAGGTGGACGAAAAAATCAAAACACTCGTAAAACGCGCAGCACTCGTGACATGTTTTACGATCATATTTCAGCGGCCATTA
Organism: Anopheles maculatus; assembly: GCA_002091835.1. Classification (NCBI taxonomy): domain Eukaryota; kingdom Metazoa; phylum Arthropoda; class Insecta; order Diptera; family Culicidae; genus Anopheles; species Anopheles maculatus. The sequence goes on along the minus strand of KZ061626.1, from coordinate 450,731 downwards.
GGTCGCGCATAAAACGTAATTTACAATTCAGCCGTTCCGCGTGATCCCCTTTTTATGTCACACACGCACCCCCACCAATTCCCCTCCCCACCTTCCCCCAATCGATTGCGCTTCCAGCTGAAAGCCCTTTTCCTTCATCCGATCGCGATCAATACGCGGAACCTCGAAACTTCGTATACGCTTGGAATGTGGCGTACACATCTGCATCTGCGGACGCTTGCCAGCACCGACAAAACGGCAACACCGAAGCACGTATCCACGATGGATAATGATTTAATCTCGGCATGATTCCGCACGTCCACGCCCGGCACAGCAGGGTGTTTCGATGCGTTGTACGGGATGGCTCCACCTAATGTGTGCCCAAGTTTTTACCACGGACCGGGCGTCATGCCATAAAACGGGCACCTCACGGCATGACGCGTACCCTTTTGCCCGCAAGGTGAGGAAACCGCCATGTTGCTCCCCACATAAACACAACCGCACACGGTCACTAGCATACTTAAATGGCCGCAAAATAACACACCCGCAACCCGTCACGCTCGACAGTCGTAAAGATGTCAGAATATTGTCACAGATCAATTCCGTTCGATTCCGGACGATTCGGAATGGGAACGGTCCGGGCGTTTCGTTCGAACGAAACGAACCCTTGCAGCACGCGAGAAGCGAAACATGCTGTGCATAGCCGAAGAAAACAGCGGTGGAATCACCCGCCTGGAGCATTCGTTGGCCTGCGTATGAATATTCATCGCAACAATGGGTCGATGTCCATACCGAGGGGGGCGACCCAAAGTACCAGTGAGCTGAACCCTGGGAACTGCACGGAAGAATGCTAAGCGTGTCGTGTCATAAATATGTTCTAGATATTATTGACCTACCACTAATGTTGTCCCGGGTGATCCTCCTGGAAGGATTGATCGCTGAAGGTGGCTGCTTTATTTGTGGGAATAAATCTTCAAAACATGAGCAATCTGGTCGAACGAAACGTTCGGCCGTTTCAATAGTTTTGCTTGGAAAAATGATCTCCGTTACACGCTCTCTACACACATCGGCAAACCGAGCCGTACCGCACCGCGGCGAGCTTTCCATCCAGCTGGGAAGCCCTATCGTCCTTTCGAGCCGTACCACCAAATGCAAATCGAAGCAACCTCAGAACAAATATTAATGCAATGAACAACGCGTATTGCAGGCGTTGTTCAATATTCGCAGATTTGCATTACGTGAAACAAAAACATATTTTTATCGTTATTTACGGACTAAAACTTTTAATATTATTTAAAAATCGCATTCAAATATAAAAATCTCATATTTACTCAAAATTGACAATGCTTGGAATGTCACAAGATATTCTTAATTCGTGTAATCGTACGCTTGAAAGCGTATAGTGAGAACTACCTGTATGAAACAGCCATAATGACGTGCGGTTGTGCAAGAGCAAGACAACAAATAACAAACTACAAAAGCACCACGGGACGATAGGCCTCCACACAAATCGAGCTTGCATGGGTTGTAGGGCTGTCAAATTTTCATACAAAATCAAAATAAACAGGTGCGGTACGGCTCGGTTTGCCGATGTGTGTGGATGGCGTGTTAAAATGCTCTATGTCTTAGTTAAGTCAGCTTAGAATGCAATTATTCATACATCCAACCAAGTCACAGGAGATATCTTTTTAGGAAGAAGGGCCTAAGTCCAGGAATAAGGTTTTATGCGTAGATTGCTTAATTATCCCTATCGATTATGATTGATCATGATCGAAGTTGGGCTCTCAGAATAAATTATAGCGAAAATCTCAATTCAAAGACTTGTTGTAGGTTAGGACTTTAGAACGTAAGAGTAAATTGATGATATATCACCTATTTTGTTCAAATCCTCACTAAAGTCTACATAATGAGGACAAGATTAATGTGGACATCTTGAGCAAGGACTCATATCAATAGGTTGAGATTCCTTTACCAACGATTCTTGATTTCGTTTTACCCTTAGCTGGGTAATCAGTCCTGCATCAGTTGAGTGCCATAATAGTGCTATAATAGGGAGTAGGCTCCTGGATAAGCATATTGTTTGGCAAAGCAATAGACACACGCTGTATTTAAAGAATTCCTGTTGATCTATATTCCTTTTTGAGCGTAAAATAATAAGAATTGAGAAACTTATCCTATTTCGTCGTTCTATTTCTCTTGTACGTTTTACTTCTGATTTTCTTCTGTAACATAAATAAGATTATGTATTCCTGGTTTTATGTTACCGTTGAACGGAAATAGTTCTCGCGTCCATTAAAGTTGATATAAAATTCCGTGCTTGCGAATTTTTCACAACACGGCAATTTGTGCACAATTAACCAACGCGTAATACTTGAATTGCTTCCTTCGAATTACTTGCAATTAAAGAGATCTCTTTTTTATCACACTGTTCTTAATCCAGCTTAAGGGAGTTAATCACAATGTGGATAAACATTTTTGTTCTTAATTTTCTTCTGGTTGTTTCTTTTAAACGTCGCAGTAGAGAGACACCTATCACTATCCCCATTCCATACACTCAAACACCTTGCAACATGCTATTTTAAGCCTCTTTTGAAGTCCGAAGCCTCGGTCGACTGCACACGATGCATCGAGCGATTTCGTGGAAAAGGGCCTCATCGAAATCGAAATTAAATTTATAAAAGTATAACTAAAAAACCATTCTCCAGTAGCCGTGCCAGTCTCACGTAACCGTGGTAGATCCATTTGTCAACGTTTCGCCAAAATTGCCACCACGAACAAAGAGAGAGAGAGAGAGAGAGAGAAGAATATCTTCACAAGAAGACTCAGAATACCCTACATGATGCATTATATCCTTAAGCTTGTTTCTTTCGTTAGTCTCCGATCAAAGGGCGCACTTTTTCCCAATTCGTCCTCTACCGGTAGCGAAATTCTACAAAACACCAAACCTTCCGCTCCATGCATTCGCTCCGTCCGAGTCGTTTTTAATTATGCTTAATTCAATTAAATGCTCCACATTCCGTGTTCGTCACATATTTGTCAGAAGGTGCGCACACCTGCCAATTTTCGGGACCGCCAGAAAGATTTCCGTCCGTTCCGACGCGTTGGCAACGTTCCAGCGATAATGCTGACGGGCACAGAAACATGAGGCACGATCATTAGCGGTAGCAGTCTTCGTCGAACCTCTTCCACACACAATCTTCTGGCGTCGATGCATAAACCGACTCCCAAGAACATTGGGATGATGCATGGGTTCTGTTTTTGTTGTTTGTAATTTAATTCTTTACTTGTGTCCCGTCGCCTGCTACAACCTTAACACTTATCTTAGTCGGGCGACGGCTTTAAAGCGCTCGGAACTGTTCGACGAGTCGCCAACAGATAAGAACTGGCAGCATCCCTTCGGAAAGGATACGGCACCATTCTCGAGATCCGGGCGACGATGCACCGGAGAAACAAATTGAAACATCGGCCAGAAGATTTCTGTCTGCCTCTCGGGACCGGAAGCTTGCCCGTACTTACCGAGAGATTACCTGGGCCGGTGTCTGCTCTCTGAAGCACCAATTATCGGCTGCGGTGCGTGCGCCGTGCCGTGTCTAGCCGTCGACCGTCCTGCTGAGTCAAGTGCGCCAAACCCGGATCGACTTATCGGCCGGCTTCCACAGCTTCCATTGGGCACCGCTGGCCAAGCTAAACACACAACCCTGTTTGTTCATTGACTAATTACGCTCCCTGCGGTTCCGTTTCTACTTGTTCTCGCTCTCCCACTGGCATTGCGCCTAGCTGGATGTGCGTGGCATCCAAAGGAAAACACACTTAACCTGCTCTCTACGTTCGTGCACGTGGCTTCCAGCTAGCATGAGACTGAAAACAAACCCAAAAAACGCTACAAGCTCGGTACAAAGATTAGGAAACTAATCGATGCAATCCGTCTGGTTTGGTCGGGTCTGGCGACTAAACCTTTTTTTTTTTTGTTTGGTACAAATCAAATAAATGCCCGAAAGAGTTTTGGGATGTTGAAGTAACAAAAGAAGACAGCAAAAGGGACAATACAAAACATAATACTCTTTCAACAGCTTTTATCATTAACTCCGTTTATTACCAGTTCAAAAGATTTTGAAGGAGTCCAAAGATCAATTATATTTTTTCTCACTTTTTACGTTTCATGTTTTATAGTTCAAGCGCTTCTTATGATGAGCTTCACTTAAGTTTTTGTCTGTTTTCATTTTAATACATTTTTCATTAAATTTTTCCTAAGATTTATTAAATTTTCCAATATTTTTTATTATTCTTACAATATTATTTATCATACTTTCCTTCAAAATACTAACAGAAAACATTTCCCAAAATTATGAAACAAAATTATATCCTCTTAACCGTCAAACCATGAATGAAAAATGATCCTACACACGCCAGCGTTCCTTGTATCATTCTATATTTTCAAAACAGCACAACTTCTAACGTCTAACATAAGACAACGGATAAGAGCCAAAGTCAAAAAGGGAAAACATCAGTAAGGAAAGAACATTCCAACCGTAACAACGCAAAAACAACCACCCAAAACGACGAGAAAAACTCAGCTTAGTCAAGATACAAGAGCGATAAGACGGCAGGATACCCGACGAGAGGACGAACAAACAAAATTTCTAACCATTTCCTGTCCCATTCTCAGTGCGCACGAGCGCACAAGTTTAGCACCGAAACCATGGGAACCAAGTAGAGAAAATGAACCAAGAAAAAATTGTTATCAAGAGCCAACCAACAGAACCCTTAAGTGTAACCGTCCCGAAGATGAAGGCACGCGAAAGACGATCCCTTTTTTTTAGCGCGGCGCATCTACCAATGCGATCCTGCCATGCAATGAACGAGAAAAGACATGACAAGGCTTCCGCAAGACGCACGGCAAGTAGAGCTGGCAGTGGACGTTGAAGCCATCACCTTTCCCGATTCCCGATGACTCATAATTTGACCCTGTCCCGATCCCTGGGGTTCCTAAGTTCTCGTGTGCCGGGATAGTAGGATTATCAAAAAAAAAAAAGGTTTTTGGCATTCCGTGGCCGTGGTTAGTTGCTGCAATCCTTGCGGTCAGCCTGGTAAGGGCCGCACCTAAAAAAAAGTATTAATTACAGGTCCCTCTTGCTGATGGACGGTCAGCATAAGAAAACGCTTTCCAGCAAGCACCACAAACTTTGATGGAAACATATTAAAACAGTTAACAAAAAAAAGCTGCATACTGCTCACAAGGACAGCAAAACATCGTTCCAAGGGTTCGTCGCTTGGTTGGGTATGTTAGTTTTTTGTTCTTGCTTGCTTTACGCTTGCACCATCAAGCCACCCACAGCCTTGTATCCCTTGCCGATGTTTTTTTGTTGTTTGGTCCACCTTTTAACGGTGCTTCGTTGTTAAGCCCCAACCACACAAGATTGAATCCTTTCCCCCATGTGCGAAATGCCACGAGACCGGGCCCCGATGATGGAATGCGCCTTCGGGTGTACCGTGAAACTCAATCCCAGTCCTGTGTCCCTATCGGTCCCTGGTGTCTCGTGTTCTAATGACGGGACCGTGTGCCCGCAAAGCCCTTCCAAGGAATGTGGCTCTGTTTTTTCTGCCTCGCTACCCACATATCCTTTTTAGCGTGCGGTTTTTGCACAAGGACTCGGGCTACGCTCACGCCGGTTTCGAATTTCCCGTATGACGCGCGTGGACATTGTCATCCGGTGCTTGTTGCGCGTTCCACACACCGGGAGCCACATGTGCCACAGCTGCCTCGGCGGACCCAATATCCCACAATGGTGCAGCCCTGGTGCGTGCGTGGCCTCCTGCGCTGCTGCACGTTAATTAAGCTCCCGCTGTGCTGCCGAACCGCAGGCCCGATCGGTTCCGGGCCTTGTGGTTTGTGCTTTTCATCGGTGTTTTACGGTTGTGCCTCGGCACCGGTTTTGGCTGGGCGGCATCATGTTGTGCGCCACGAACCGGGCACGTAGGCGTCGTGCTTTATTAGGTGTGGGCTCAATCGGTTGCAAATGGTCATGGTGCACCGTTTTCAACTCTTGCAGTTTTTTGTGTGTGTACATTTTGGTGCCGAACGGGAATTGGGAATGGGCAGCAGTGTTGCATCGTAACATCTTCAACATATTAGCCGTGGCTTATGAAATATGGCCCGTTGTCACACGCTGGTTTGTGCTGCGTTCGCCGGTTAACGATCGAAAGAGAGAATGTATTGCAGTTTATTGTTTTGTCGAAAAGTTAATGATAATATTGATGAGGGTAGAACAGATGTGGCTCACTAGTTGTTTAGCAAATAAAACACAGGGATACAAACTTGATAGATTTAGTGTTAGCACCAGTTAAACGGATTGTTAAATATGAACGTGAAATAAATCTTGTAATGTTGATATATCTCCCTCAAAATATACCTTAAGGCCTTTCAATATAACCAAGAGCATCAGGAACCAATCACTAGAGTTCTTCAGATTAATTATCTGAGGTTACTGAAGACGGAAATCTAAACATTAACATTGACAACACATTGAAGGTTCTCCTGTATATCTCACTCAACGTACAACACATTGAATATCATCTGCAGATTACGAGTAACAACATCTCATCAGGAGTTCTCGAGTCTTTGAAATTACTACTTCAGTATCACGTTCTAAGGATCTTTAGCAGAGGGTCTAGATGAACCTGAGCAATCTCATAGCTGTCGTACAAGTGTGTGAGTTTTCGTGATACTTTATTCTGAGAGGGATAATTCATTACTACAACTGTCAGAGTAAGAAATTGTATAATATCCAAAACGGTAATTTCTCAACCAAATTTAAGGGCTAAAGTTGGGTCTTTTCATCATGCACACTCTACTCATACCCAATCAATGAATGCTTGTTATAAGGTGGCTTCTTGGGTGGGAAACCTTCATTAGCATCGTGATATTGATTTTTTATCCGAAAAACTATTGATCGCATAAAACATCTGCCATCCAAATTGGTAACCCTATCGTGGTTGAAAATTTCTTTCTTCAAAAATAAAACTCTATTTTAGCATTCTTCTCACGCACGTGAATTCAAACGATTTTCATTACGATAATCATTAATGCATCCGGTTTTCCAGCTGTGGTTCAAGAAGCTGCTTCTAAGCGAATGCAAAATCATGCCGTGTTTATGCAAAATCACTCTACCGGTAATCAAGGTAAATTGATTTCGCAACCAATAATAATGTTAATCCCTCGACCAGACCAGAATCTAACTGCAATCGTACCGCAACCGGTACGAACGAGAACGGGTTACAACCGCTCTAACGGTCGATGTGCTCACGATTACAGCCGGTAAGCAGAAACGGGGTTGCACAGAATCAATTGTCAATTTCCCGAAGGTCCCTTCCGGTTGGCCCGAAGCCTCGCAGGGAAAAGTGTGTGACAAATGGCAAGTGGATGATTTGACACTATGCCCGATAGTGGCGAAACCCGTCCCGGCATCGATCTTTCCGAGGACTTACGGCATGAACACGCACGTTTTACAGCATTGCACGAGCATGGGAAAATGCTGTCCGGAGATGCCGCTGTATTTTTTTGCATAGATGCAAAAATTATCCCTCCGGCCAAGGGAACGCCGGCAATCAAGAATGGATCGGCATCATTAACGTCAACGATTCCCGGCTGTGTTTCGTTGCCGTGCAAACGGGGAAGCTCGCCTAGCTAGAACCTTACCAACCGCCGGCGGGCCGGTTGTGTGATTAATGGAAGTCATATTATGCACACGCCATTTCCGGCTTACCTCCAGTGGCCCAGGGCATGCAAATGCAGCTGCTGCTGCTGCTGCTGTTGCACCGCGAGCCTGGTTTGTCGTCGCCCGAAATTGATGAGCCGCGAAGCCGCTTTGCATAAATTACACTGTATAAACGGGCAAACGCCCGCTTTGGCCATGTTTACACACTTTGTTTGTTTGGTGGCTTGGTGTTGCGAAAAGCACGACGGACGATTATCGGCCACCAAAGGGCAACCGGTTTGTGGCCACTTGCTCCTTTGTGGCAGCAATACCTAGACCGAGCAGGAAAGGCGGTTGATCCGACGGCGCTCACTCCGGAGGTACATTATTCTGTTGATTTAACCTCCGAGTAGTCTACGTACACGCAAAGTGGCACGCTCGGCGTGCGCCCTACCGTCGCAGTGATCGGTGGAACGTACGCTTAATTTGTGTACCAACGAGGAGTGAAGTCATTTGCATAATTGCAGTCGATTAATCATACTTAATAAAGAGGTTTTTGGGCTTGCGAGTTTTATGGACGGTACTACAACCTCAGGTTTGTTCAGGAGACCCTTTTTCGAAGCAGAACTGTACAAATTGTTTGTGGGTAGTGTCTTTTCATGGTGATTGTTTGGGGGTAATCATTGCAGGATAATCGTCTGTTAAGAATGGGGAGTATTAAAGAGAAGGACTTCATGTTTACCTTTGAAACCGCGCTATTACTATCTTTCTTTTAAATAATTGATTTACAATTAGTCTGACATTTAGTCCTGACAGATTAGAAGACATAATTCAATTCCGATCCCACATCGGAACAAACCATACCATACTGCGAATACTTTCTGAAAAAATATAAGGAAACAATTTTATCCAACTTTTCCAACAACTTTTATTCTCCAACAACTTTTACCATTTTGGATAATTTAAGCTGTTTACGATGCCCTTTGCATAGTTTTTAGATGAGTCACCAAATCAGTACTGACGGTAGTCTGAGGCAGGTCCGGATGTCAAATTCCGTCCGGTCTGCCATCTGCAGCTATGAATAAAATCAAGTCAAAGAAACCCAAAATGGCAGACCAACTACCTCTCGAGCATGTAGTTGAACGAAGTAGAATGAATTTTTAATCATGGAAATTATGGCTACAATCTAAAAACATACTTCCAAATCCTACTTACTTATTGCGCTCCAACAATCCTCGATAACACTTACGCTCTAGCACCATCTCCTGCCAATCCAATAACCCGGCCATTTGGGTGAACGCATCAACGCCTTCACTCCACATTAGTTTGAGTCTAAACGGACTTTACAAGTTAGGTCGTCCTGTACCATTCCCATGACATGACTAGCACATCGAAGCATAGCGAGACTTATTCGCAGAACGATAGTGAGATCACCATTAAAATCAATAATCTAATATTCTTTTCATGCCTTGAGCAAATTAGACAATATATTTACGAGGGGCGGCCCGGTGGTAGATGCGACAGCGGCGCCGGTCTTCACACGGCAGGACCGGGGTTCAAGTCTCATCTGGGCCGTTCCCCCATAGTGAGGATACTATGGGGATACTAACCAACTATGCGGTATCAATTAGTCTAGTAAGCCAGAAATGGCAGGCATGACCTTAAAAGGTCGTTAGGCCAAGAAAGAAGAAGATTTACGAGTGAAGTGACAAGTTCAAGGTTTCTTAGATATACTCTCTAAATTTCCATCTAGTTTCCGGGTAAATTATTGTACAATTTTGACCGTTCCTTTAACTGGAGCTGTATTGCTGAAGCTGTAACTGTACTGGAGCCCCATTGTAGTACAGATGTAAATGAATGTGTTTCCTAGTAAAAAAAATACGGGTTTTATCGACAATAGCTAACCAGGTCGAGTTAGACCTTGATTTATCAAGATTTTTCAAATATTTAAGTAAAGCATATTGGACAACAATGTAGAAGATCAAGATTTTTCAAACATCTATGTAAAGTATATTGGAAAACAATTAATCAACAAATCATTCAAAATCCTTGTAAGCTACAAAAATGTTTGCTATTGTATTTTTTAAATTGTATAACTCAAACGATAATTTTCTTCCAAACTTCAGAATGATACGTTTTCGTTTTGTCTGAATTAAAATATTTACCTTCTTTCAGTTCAAATTTTGTTCGTTCAAGAAAACTTGAAATTCTTTGTTTGTTTCACTTTCTTGTTTTATTTTAGGACATGCCTGTTGCCTGTTGAACGAATCAAATAATCATAGGAAAGGAAACACTGACTTCCAATATTAATTATTCTAGCTGATCAACGACATCCATTTATCCTTTTCGAGCGCACCAAGCAGACAGTGTTCTGCTTTGACCCGAATCACTTCCGACATGACCGTGACGCTCAGACTCCGGCATCAAAGAACGCATCACGGAATAAATTTTCAATTAACCACTAGCAGACAGCGATACTTTATTAAGCTCCCAGTTCAACTCGCCACCATCGGTTCCCAGACAGACTCAGTTTGGTAACGTGCCAAGCTAATGATTGAAGGTTGAGCGTATCCGGACAACGATCATATGTCACCCACGCGCACGCACCACACACACACAAAATCCGTCCGTGTGATCCTTTTTCGGTGACACCCGACCCGATACAGTGGGAAGGAAAGCAGTTGGTTAATTAATGAATTAGTTGAAGTGAAAGTTTTATTGGCGTTGCAGTTGCGTTGGCGCTGCACAATTTACACACGGTGTGTGTGGCGCTTGCACCTTGAGATTGGCTGTGCACTGTCTGTCTGGTTGTCTGTGACTGCTGTTTCGCACCAGCCAAACGGTGCAATATGTATGGACAAGCACAAAAGCGCAGATTCGAACCGGTTGGCTTACACCGAACCGTATTTGTTAATTGTAATGTCAACGGTGCAATAAAAATTAAACCATTGCGGTGCAGTGTGGCACCCGGGTGATATCATGCTGATTGATGCTGTGGCTGTACTGTGTGTGTGTTTCGACGTTTAATTAATCCTCGCGACCTCTCGTAATCCTGTAAAATCATTAAATTGGATTTTTAATTGATCTGAGAAGTGTTTTGCATTATTTTTCATCCGAAAATTGATTATAGTTAAAATAAATTATTATAAAAATCATCATAAAACCTAGTTTTTTCTTCAAGCACTTAAAAATTCCGAAGCATCGTTATGGTATCAGTCTTACGTCGTTTTATTCTGGTTTCTAAAATACCGAACAAATTGCACATTTTCCTCTAATGAATTCATCACATTCTTCCTTAATGTTTCCCTAACGCTACCGTTTCCGCTTGAAATCACTTAAAATTCGTATGATATTAATCAATTGTGCCACATTAAAATGCGCTCATAAACGATGAGCACAATCGACGACATCGCTCCCAGCTTCCATTAAGTTAAACGATACCCATGTTACGGTACGACTCGTTTAAATCAATTTGCCCCCATCATCGTAAGATCCTTTCCCGATGCCGCTGTGCAACCATTTCGCACATCCTTCCCGCAAAATGGTTTGTCCAGTTTCGACGATAAGCACAAAAAACCGCCTAAGCTCAGTTCGCAAAAGCGCACAGCCATATGAAGTTATGTTTGATTTTATAGGCAAAGTTTTTCATCTGAATTATACAGTCTCATAATTTGTGTCATCATTATCCATTGATAGGGTCATAAATCGTCCTACGATCGTGGTTATGATTTTAGCTCGTTTAATAGCTCCACAAGTTTAAATGAGCGAAAGAGAGAGATGAACGAAACAAAAATCAATCATCCCGAAAAGTTCTTAAACGTAGCATAGCAAGTAGACAAGGCAAACAAAAACCAAACCTCAACCTGTCTCTCTACGCTGCAAACCAGTTCAGTAACTCAGTGGGGAGTGAAATATTTCCAATCGAAGGTTGCAGCTGCTGCAACTACCGAAGGACAACGCCGCAACGTCGCGGATGCTAAACGATTCACACGATTGCTTGGCGGGATGGTTTCTAAGTGAGTTTCTAACCCCAAACGAACGGGTTTGAACGGGGCTGGCTTGGAAGGATGCTTAGAACCGTGGACCCAAGGAACGAGAATGTTGCAAAGGCAATGCAGACTAACAAAAACGACAAATTAGCTTTTGCGTTTTGTAAAAAAAAGGGATCGTACGATTGGGAGAAGAAACGATGACACGAACGAAGTGTTGAAAAGCGATGGTAGAATATTTAGGAGCATAAAGAGAATATTTTATCAATTTCAATGCAACATTTTAAATTGTGCAACAATGAAAATTTAAAGAAAAATGTTTGAATGCTTCAATTTTTTATACACCATTTATTTTTAGATAGTCCTACTCCAACTTACACTCATTTTACCACTCATTTTAACTTATTTATAATATAAGATAATGCTTAATACATTAATAATTTTACATTCACAATAACACTTATTACGCAAATTGTGAAACATCTTGATACACATTTTGAATCATTCAAATAGACTTTAAAACATGCAAATATTAGCAAAAGAGGAGTTATTTTACACTGTTTAGCTTCAAATAATACCAATGAGCAGTAAATTATTACGTTTTCAAAGGGCGATCATCAGGAGAGCAAGCGCAACGAAAGAGCTAAACGCCCGGATAAGCGGCAAACCCCTTTTTTCCGTTCAATTAAAACATATTTACACACCTTCGAGCGAGACCCAACTTGATCAACTCAATTAGATGCTTCCCGAACAATAGCGCGTTCATCCGCGGACAACACCAAAGCATGCCGGACACAACAAACCGAACCATCGATTTAATTACAGATCACTAACGCTCGGCATCGATAGCCGCACCGTGTGCGTCAATCGGTTCTATTTTTTTTTCACCCTAAGGATAAGAAGAAGAAACAATATTTAGCCCCTCGCGATCGTGATGGATCATCTTGCTAGAATCGTCCAGCAGGTTAGCAGCACATCTATAATCAGCCACCGCGAGAGTGCGTGCTTTCACAGACCGACACGCAGCGTCACTCCCACGAGCGTATTCCACGCTTTCACAGATTTCGCGGCGCCTAGCTGCCGCCGGCGGACTGGCTTTCGTTAGGCGTACGCTCGCTTCTTGCGGCTTGCGCCGATCGTGCGCCGAGGCGGTACTCGAAAATCGTGACTGATAAATTCAATCAGGGGGCCTCTAATCGGTTCCAACCGAAACGTTCGAGCACGGTGAAAGATGGACCCGGGTGCGCTTTTATTGAATAAGGATCGTCGGTGTGAGATAGGCCGAGACGGTGGAATTGCTTGGAGCTGAACCCTTGAAGCTATGCGGCGGGTGTTGCACAGTTGGAGAGAATTATAGTACCAAAGGGACATTTTTAAGTGTTTCTCTCGCTTAATTTACGATTAAATTAAACTAACCGTATACTGGAAGCTGATCACTCATCTCCGAAGATTTATTTATTTTGCTTATTTTTATTAATATAAATAAACTCTTTTTTCATGCATTCCAGCTCAGTATCCATCGCTCTATCCATCCCACGGAATGTCGAACATCGAACGCGATTACGTGAAGGCCACGAGCCACGACATTCGGCTTCCACGAGCTGGGTACGAGTGTGCGCGCGCGCCTCGATACTCGCGAAGCGAAGTAAAACATAATAATAATAGTTGATGGTTATCAACAAATGATTTATAGGCGTCGGATTGCCACCGGTATGAAGATTGATGGTGCGCTGGTTGGAGACGCAGAAGCGCCTACCATTTCTCCACGATCGAAAGCAGCCTTTGAAGGTTTGGGCAGATCACACCGTTGCCGTACGAGAACCAGGCGTACCGGGCGAAAATCTATTTTCTATCGCCGAAGGATGTAATTATATGCCACTTTAAGGGGATTCGTTAGATTCTTCACGAGTGGGATGAGTTTTGGGGTTTTAGGCTTCTTTTCTTCCTGTGGAGAGCTAAAGTACAAGTCACCAGCTTGGTATGGAAATAAATGCTCAACAAGTCCGCTAAGCAATGGTGAATATAGGGTGGCAAATTAGGGACAAAAAATTGGTCTTTCTGTTAAAAGTTTTCTTTAAGATAAAGAGATAAACTAATCCGGTAATTCAAGTCAGCTTTTCGTTAATTTGGTAAATACAATCAGCATTATCTGATAGCTCAAAATAAAATTCTTCATTCAACGCTCAAAAAACTGCTCAACAACCTTGGAGAACGGACACGTTACCTGCCTACGAAATAAGAGAAACGTGACGTTCAACGCTGTGCTATCAATACACCAGCACCGAAAAAATAATATTATTTTAATTCTACAAATTCGTACGCTTCTGCCAATCGCATAATGAATGCTCGACCTGTCGGAACTGTCGGGCGCACGAAACGGAACCCCTTTGAAGCAACCTCAACCAGAATCGCAATCGAATGGTTTCATTATTGATAACATTACTTCACTGTTCTGCTCCAGCTGGGTAGATTTATTAATACAATTCTTAACGCATCTCGTCTCACTATCTTACATTTGCATCGGACTGATAGAAGCGCCAAAATGAAGCCATCGCCCCATCATGGGGTGATGCTTTTGTGCTAAAAATAATTTTTACAGCCACATTTGCGTTGTGTCCGATGGCGCTGATAAGGATCTCTATCCATATTTATTATGACGGTGTTAATTAAAAGAAAAATACATTTTAAATTAAGAATGAGGGCGATCGCTCTGATTTAACTAACCAGGTGGATAAGCAGATAAGCTTAATTATTTTTTTAACTTTATATTTTATTTTTCACACAATACCCACGACCTATGGCTCTTTTTTTTACTAGATAACAGCCACCACCAAGCACACAAGCATGCCTTTTTGTGTGTGTTTGTTTTATGACAGTGCGAGCCGTGTGGATACACCACACACACCGAGCTTCGAACAGCAAATAAACATACCGAAAGTGTTTTGGTTTTCGCCCGGGAGCCGATTAAAGCCCAAATAAAACCAACGTTAGAGCATCACACACAGGAGAGAACCAACAAAAAAACCGGTCGACCAGTCGGTGCAGCTGCACATTCCCGATTTTATTGTGTTCGCTTCGTTTTATTGTTTAGGTTGCTTGTCCTGTTGCGTCGGGTGTCGGCCATCCTTTCTCGTCCGTTTTTGGTCGGTTCCCTGCAAGTGCGTCCGCCGCGCACGCCTGACCAGGGTTCTTCTTTCGGACGGTGACTCAGAAACGGCGCCGTCAACAGTAAGGCGAATGTCGTTTGTCACGATGCCATTGATGAGGGATGAACGATCGAAAGGGGATTGTGTTTTACTGGTGATCGACACGGTATCGATCTGGAATGAGTCATAAACGGAACGTTCATCATTCACTATGCTAAGAAGGAAATTAATTAATATGGTAAGTGAGGTCGCGAGTTTTAACTGCAAATAATGTATGTTAAAAATACTTTTATAACTTAACAAAGGTGAGTATTTGTACCTAATATAATTTAAAATAGTTTTAATGGCATAACTGGTGACAAGCATTCAAATATTTTTATTACAATCAATTGGGTATCAATTATTATTTAATATTATGAATTTATTTTCTTCTTTTTGAGTTCTCTTTAAGGAAAGCATCTTAACCAACAAACGTTGCTTAATAATCCTTTATACTGATAACTTTGAATTAAATTTAGTGGAGTACTAGTAATGATTCAAGTAAAGTTGTACAATTTTCTGTACATTTAATATTCCATACATACTCTAGCAGTTAAAAAATATTAAACTTCAGGTAAAATTCTTCTGAACATTTACCCAAAACAGCTTTAAACCTGTTTAAAACAAGAGATTAAAAAAGCAGTAAAAACCTTCTTCCGAACCCGACTTAACCCTACTTCAAGCTTACACTGTTGCGCACATAACATTTGCTCTTTTTCTTCACCAGCTCGATCACCTTAAATGGCAAAAACCAATTGACATCGATGAACAAGGATACTTCGGCCCAACCGTACATGCGCATTACAATCGCATTGGCTGGCTTGAGCACAAAAGCCGCCCATTTATCGCAACACTTACGAACAAAAAATAACCCGATGCCCCGGAACAATGATTCAAAACGAGCTGGATCGCTTAAGATCTTCAAGATTGTGGCCGATTGAGTCGGGTGACCAACACGAAGATTGGCAAAGCGATCAGAAATCAGCATGAAAGTGTGATGAAATTGATTTGCATGCCAGTAAAAATTTAATACGGATCAATAACGAATGGTGCGTGGGACGCCATAGTTGCACCGTTTTATTGTTTATCGCATTCCGGCCACCTCTCGTCTATGAACTGTGAACAACGATTTTTAACGAACGAGCGCCGTGGAATCGGAGGTGGCAAGAAGCGAGGGGCCGATACTAAAAATGACCATTCGTGTGCAGCGACGACGACGACGATCAGGACCCGGGACAATGTAATGCAGTCGATAATCGTCTTTAGGCTTGTTGCACCTTCGGGCATTCGCGTTAAGGAGCTGCAAGCGATACACCCGTGGGGATTGGTACTTTAAATGTTTTGCACACAATTCATTGCTGGCTTCCGTATCGTAAAGCGCTTAAAGTTGGCTGCGGGCTTGATCGTTGTTGGGTTCGTTGGAAAATGGATCCCTGTGACATGTGACAACCATTTTAGTGGGGTCGTTTGGCAACTGTTTATGGGTTGTCTTTTAAAAGCGGGTTTGCTTTTTTTTTGCAAGGTTTACTGAACATAAAACTGGAAATTTGAATTCTTATAATTGTTCCAGTTTATTCAAATTTATTATTCTACTTCGCTAGGCTATTAAATACACATGCTTTTGCGCATAGTTTCATGGAGTATAAGGATATCCTGATAGCGCACAGGAAGATACACACTTAAAAATACACATACATACCCAAAAATGGATCTGTCTTGAAAGAATTACTCGACTAAAACATTTTTTCGACCAAAAGAGTATTTTAGCTTTCACTGAGCTGAAGTCCTCCTTAAGCTGAAGGTGTTTTAAAGAGTATGTTGTGACCTGTTACAAGTTAGCAGACATCCAGATTTCTTATTTCCACTCTAAAGACTTTGTAGATCTAGGAGGCTCGTCTCATTTCATATTTGCAGACAAAACCGTGCGCTTATAGTCTTTACTCTCACTGTGCGTAATACTTCATGCTTCAACACCGCAGATAGCACATCTCTTGGCATTCACAACACCTAACTAATACTCCATATTATTATATCTTTCCTACTGCTAAACAGTTGAAATAGATGCAGCAACAAAAAAAAACAGGAAGGATCAACTCAGAACATCCAGTAAAACGATTAACCTCATCAAACCGCACCGTTTCCAATGGTGCGATGTTTATCTTGCGCTGCTTTTCCCATTCAAATCTAAAAATCTGTCCAATTCGTATCCCAACGCAACGGGCAAGACAAGAGCCCAAAAAGGGTACCCCTTTTTGTCCCCGTCTGTTTCTTCTATCACCTTTGCTTTGTCTGCCTGTTGTACCTCCAGGCGTGCCCAATAGACACCTTCCCAGTACAAACAATGTGCTGCTGGTAGCATCCGCGCCTAGCCTGCGACGTCGTCCACGTCCAAAATCAAATAAATGCTCTCCTCATGCACGTGAAATATAATCACACACAGAGATCACCGCAGAAAGCGCATGCAGGCGTGCGTGTAAGGACAAGACGCATTTGGCCCAACAACAACCCCGTTCAGCGCAACACAACGGAGATCAGAAAAGCGAGGGATCGAGTTTAAACGCACGCATCGAAACGGACGCCCGCCTTTGTGCGTTACAGCAAACGCTAGTTTAAGGGGAAAAAAATTAACGCCACGCTACTACTAGCCACACAGCATTGTGCCTGCTGATGGGATGCGAATGGAAGAAGATCGACCGAAATCAGTGTGAGCGATCTACGGGTCAGAGCTGCCGTGGGTAAACCCAGCAAACGCTGCTAGAACGACAAGTTCTCGCTTTCGGGATGCGACGAGGACCAGAACTAAGGAAGAAAACGCTTATGACACACGGACGCGGGCGGTTGAAGAAGAGCACAAATATTGAAAGAAACAAGAAACGCCCGAACCGTACATCAGCCCCGACCAGACGGGTTACCCACTTCAAAAGCAGCGGAACGCAAAGCAACACACAACCACGATCACGATCGTAACCTCCGGCGAGGGACCCCTGCCGAGTCGCTGCAGCCTCCGGTAGGAGCGCTACAATAGCCCCCGGGAGGGAGCCGCACGGCACAGGGAAACAAATTCATGTGTCGCGTGGCGTGGGAACGAAACATGCCCTTCGAATCATGGGCATCTTCGCGTGCGGACCGTTCCCGGCATTCGTCTGGTACGGCTGGTTTGGAGCCGGGCAGCGCACGCGTTCAATTGCTTTTCGCCCGAGCGCGAGAGAAGAACGGTGGGGTGTCATAATTTAAATAACAACCTAACCATCAACGATCCGGACCCCGGATCGACGTCGATCACGAGGACGACAAGCTTGGGCTTGATCTGGTTGTGCAGCATCAACGGTGCAGGCTTCCGGCATCGAACCGCAATATTCGAGCGCCAAGTTTTCCGTTTTGGAGCCGGTTGATCGGTCGATCGACTGATCCCTAGATGGTATCCCGGGATCACGCAACTTACGCTAGCCGCACGGTAAATCTCTTATTTATTTATTCGATTTATTTTATTTCCAAACCAACGCAACGGTGTCTGCGTCCGAAAAAGGGCAGCTCTGTCGGGCGTGCGATCAGTTCACTTGCTTTTCGTTTTCAGATAAGTTTACGAACTTGCATATCGCTCCGATTATGGACAGTGCGTCATCCTGGGGGTGATCTGCCAATAGGTCTGCAACATACGCGATCGTATCGTACAATCTCTATGTAAAGCACAAAGAGATATGAGAAATTGTCGCATAATTTAGGTTCTGATTAGTCTAGAAGAATCATGAATCGAAAACATGGCAACTGGGAAAACAACGAAAGATACTCAAAATTACTAACGCCTGAATATATGCTATTCGCACAGTAAAAAGTCCTTTAAATATGCATAACTTTCAGCAACACTGCTACCGTTAATAGCATTAGTTTCTCAATTAAAGAGACGTACAGGGTTTTGCTGCACCACGATAAGAAAGCTCCGATATGCTCCGACACTGCTTTAAACAGCATGGAATATGTCCTTTTGTGTGATATTATGAATACCAAAAAAAATGCTTCATCAAAGCCGAACAAAACGTGTAATATTGGCCAATATTATTGAGGAAGACTATTAACAAACTATTAATTGCGCATGGCTTCACGAAATGTAAAGTCCCAGTTATTAGACATTTCAGAAAAGTCAAACAAAAAGTAAAATTGATCCTGATAGATAGAAAGTCCTCTACGGGCACGAGTCCTGGACTATGCAGGCGGAGGACGCCAATGCACTCGCCATTTTCGAACGGCGGGTGCTGCGGACTATCTTTGGCGGTGTGTGCGAGCAGGGCGTGTGGAGAAGGAGAATGAACCACGAGCTAGTTGAGCTGTTTGACGATGCAGATATCCTGACGGTTGCCAGAGCCGGAAGGTTACGCTGGTTGGGTCACGTGATGAGGATGCCTGTTCGTTGGCTGGATCAAGTGGAGTCAGTCAGACCTGAGGGATATCGGATGCAGCCGGGGGTGGAGGAGTGCAACCATGGACCGAGTTTCCTGGAAACGGATTGGATATCAGGCCATGTCTATTAGACGTACTCCTTAGGAGCAGGCCACGAAAGAAGAATAGAAGATATATTGCATACTTTCAGGCGTGGCCTGTTTAATTATCGCATTTTTTGAAAGCTGCTGCACGTTGTTTTACTTTAGCACCGAAAAAGGGCAGCTCTGTCGGGCGTGCGATCAGTTCACTTGCTTTTCGTTTTCAGATAAGTTTACGAACTTGCATATCGCTCCGATTATGGACAGTGCGTCATCCTGGGGGTGATCTGCCAATAGGTCTGCAACATACGCGATCGTATCGTACAATCTCTATGTAAAGCACAAAGAGATATGAGAAATTGTCGCATAATTTAGGTTCTGATTAGTCTAGAAGAATCATGAATCGAAAACATGGCAACTGGGAAAACAACGAAAGATACTCAAAATTACTAACGCCTGAATATATGCTATTCGCACAGTAAAAAGTCCTTTAAATATGCATAACTTTCAGCAACACTGCTACCGTTAATAGCATTAGTTTCTCAATTAAAGAGACGTACAGGGTTTTGCTGCACCACGATAAGAAAGCTCCGATATGCTCCGACACTGCTTTAAACAGCATGGAATATGTCCTTTTGTGTGATATTATGAATACCAAAAAAAATGCTTCATCAAAGCCGAACAAAACGTGTAATATTGGCCAATATTATTGAGGAAGACTATTAACAAACTATTAATTGCGCATGGCTTCACGAAATGTAAAGTCCCAGTTATTAGACATTTCAGAAAAGTCAAACAAAAAGTAAAATTGATCCTGATAGATAGAAAGTCCTCTACGGGCACGAGTCCTGGACTATGCAGGCGGAGGACGCCAATGCACTCGCCATTTTCGAACGGCGGGTGCTGCGGACTATCTTTGGCGGTGTGTGCGAGCAGGGCGTGTGGAGAAGGAGAATGAACCACGAGCTAGTTGAGCTGTTTGACGATGCAGATATCCTGACGGTTGCCAGAGCCGGAAGGTTACGCTGGTTGGGTCACGTGATGAGGATGCCTGTTCGTTGGCTGGATCAAGTGGAGTCAGTCAGACCTGAGGGATATCGGATGCAGCCGGGGGTGGAGGAGTGCAACCATGGACCGAGTTTCCTGGAAACGGATTGGATATCAGGCCATGTCTATTAGACGTACTCCTTAGGAGCAGGCCACGAAAGAAGAATAGAAGATATATTGCATACTTTCAGGCGTGGCCTGTTTAATTATCGCATTTTTTGAAAGCTGCTGCACGTTGTTTTACTTTAGCATTTTAAGAAAATCTTTAGCAGATCCTTAGCCCTGAGAGTGTCATTATTCTGAAAGTCAAATATCAATTTATTATAACTAATTTTTTTGTTCAAATTTAGCTTGAATGTTAAACACCCAACTAAACAATATGGCGTGTTCCCAGACCCCCAAAGCCCGAAATCAATCAAACCCTACCAAAGAGGACTACTGGCTTTATCTCGAAACATGACCACAGTGGCGCCGGAAGCCGTAAAACACGGCGCAGGCTTCGTTCCTTTAATTTCATTAATGAATTCCTAACACCATTTTAATGAGCCGTAAGCTGCGTAACACATGATGTGTTCCCGGACCGGCCCAAGACCGCCGAGTTAATGTGTTCGGCTGTAGTACAGAATTCAATTAAAACTCTGTACATGGTTACGAATGTTCGGTTCTCGCGGAGTTTGTGAGGTTTTACTTGTCCTGTAAGGTGTTTTTTTTTTGGGCTGCTTGGTTCAGTTGTATGGTTGTGATATTCTCAGAACGGAAACTGGAAGCACACCACCGTCTGTGGAAGTGCGTCCGGCGCTTAAACCGGATAGTCATAAAGCCTGACGGTTGCCAGAGCCGGAAGGTTACGCTGGTTGGGTCACGTGATGAGGATGCCTGTTCGTTGGCTGGATCAAGTGGAGTCAGTCAGACCTGAGGGATATCGGATGCAGCCGGGGGTGGAGGAGTGCAACCATGGACCGAGTTTCCTGGAAACGGATTGGATATCAGGCCATGTCTATTAGACGTACTCCTTAGGAGCAGGCCACGAAAGAAGAATAGAAGATATATTGCATACTTTCAGGCGTGGCCTGTTTAATTATCGCATTTTTTGAAAGCTGCTGCACGTTGTTTTACTTTAGCATTTTAAGAAAATCTTTAGCAGATCCTTAGCCCTGAGAGTGTCATTATTCTGAAAGTCAAATATCAATTTATTATAACTAATTTTTTTGTTCAAATTTAGCTTGAATGTTAAACACCCAACTAAACAATATGGCGTGTTCCCAGACCCCCAAAGCCCGAAATCAATCAAACCCTACCAAAGAGGACTACTGGCTTTATCTCGAAACATGACCACAGTGGCGCCGGAAGCCGTAAAACACGGCGCAGGCTTCGTTCCTTTAATTTCATTAATGAATTCCTAACACCATTTTAATGAGCCGTAAGCTGCGTAACACATGATGTGTTCCCGGACCGGCCCAAGACCGCCGAGTTAATGTGTTCGGCTGTAGTACAGAATTCAATTAAAACTCTGTACATGGTTACGAATGTTCGGTTCTCGCGGAGTTTGTGAGGTTTTACTTGTCCTGTAAGGTGTTTTTTTTTTTGGGCTGCTTGGTTCAGTTGTATGGTTGTGATATTCTCAGAACGGAAACTGGAAGCACACCACCGTCTGTGGAAGTGCGTCCGGCGCTTAAACCGGATAGTCATAAAGCGAGCAGTCTCTTCCGCAGTACCGAAATTTCGTAACAACAAACAACAACATGCACCGTTCGCGCTGAGTACATTCCGGTAAGTTTGAATTTTATTGCTTTTCTCCTTAAAATTGGCCTCGCTTAAGGCCAAGAAGAAGTCACACACACACATTACGTCGCACTACGAATCGGTGGGTGGGAACGTTCGAATGATTTCATGGCAGTTTTTGTTTAATGGCGCCTGTAGGTAGATTTTATTATACCAGGGCGCTCGGTGCGTCACTCATGTGTTGCATGAAAATCAATTACTCGAAAACTGTCGGACGGAAAGCTTCTGTACACGATCCCCCTTGTTTATTTGTTCTTGGCTAAGGATTCTTAGAAGGAGTGTATATTGTTGAAAGAGATGCACCAAGTTCATTTTTGGTTTAGTTACTTCACGAATAATAATGAACATCCGTCTTCTCAATGCTCCCAATACAAACGTAACGTTTAAAGTTAGTCCTCAAACATAACTCCACCAAACCTACTTAGCAATTCAATCAAAATCCGCAAAGCCAATGGTCGGTTCCACTTCCACAATCACCAATAGTATATGAAGAACCCAAATATGATATATTTCTTAATCAATCTGAAATCCCCGTCTGACGCTTAACTAATGATGCGCCGTCCAAAGAAAGATCGGTTCCTTTTTTTGCCATCGAAATTGGATCGATTTATTTATGACACTTTTTGTTCAACCGCCACGTCCACGAATGTACGGTTTTGAGATGAAAAGCGAACTCCGTCGTCGGACGATAGTTTCCTTACCCGTAAAGGAACTGGATTGTCTTTTGAAGGCAACCGAAACCTAAACCTCATCCACCATTGGTGAATTAGTCTCACACACACACACACGAACAAAAGCTTCCTATCGTCGCATCAACGAGCGACAAGCTTCCGGGTTTTTTTGGTGGGAAGCTCCATAAAACTAACAATTTATGTTCTTGAAAGAGCGTATGTGTTTGGTGTCGTCGGGTGTCACCAAGGCAGAAACAGCAGACAGCAACAACCAACAAGCCGTGGGAATATCCGTCATAAACGGTGGTGGGATTATAAATCCTCGCAATTCGTTCCGTTCGCTCGGGAAGCGTTCCTGAGCGCTGGAGCTTGGTCGCGAGTTCTTGTGGACATTCGTAGAAAGTGCTGCAAAAGAGTCTTTCGCCGAAATGAAAGAGATCCAGAAGAACATGTTCTCTTGTGTTCGGTAATTGATTGATTTAACATCAGCTCAGATAATGTTTCTCAAATAGCTGGAAAGTTAGGAAGTAAACTCTGTTGCTGTTTAAGAGCTGCTTAAAGACAACCCGCGTTAAGATAGATTTTTTGGATACTGATGGAACTGTGTTGTGTTGTCCTTGATCTACTTTATTTAGTCTTTAGAATTAGGTTTAGCCCTTATTTAGTAAAGGCCTTTAGAATACAACAGTTGAATGAGTTATTGAGCTATTAGGTGGTCCCGATACAATATATTATTCTTTCCATAAAACAAAGTACTCTAAACTTCCTTTATTCATTTGTTTTAAAGCATATAATCAATCAAACAATTAACCCAAATCCGATTACCTTTCCAATTTCTCGTTAAACGCTTCAAATAAGCCTCCACTAATTGTACGCTTGTCCTGCAGCAAGCCCTTCCAATTTATGAAGACGAATTTTAATCTTATAATTATCATCGGCCTTCACATTCAGTTCAACAGCACTCATTGCAACCTACAAGAATTAGCTGAGAAGTCAAACAGCATGGCAGGTGTTAACGACAGTGCACGTTCTATTGACGGACCAAGAATTAAGTAATTCTTCACTTGATCGCAACTCTTAACATTCCTCCCAGCGCACAGTACGCCCATTATCCGTTGGTTTGAACCTGTTTTACTAATTAGAACTACTGGGGTGCCTGTTTGACACTCATTTTGGTTGCTTTCGCCCTTTAATGGTATCTCCAAAAAGTGAAGGTCATCTCATTACCGGAGGCCACAACTTGTAGCCTCCCGCGGTGGTTTGTAATTGGTAGTTTGTCGAATGTTGACACACAAAAACTTCATACTTCATGTCAATCCTTTTCAATTATTTTTTGGGGAATTCTTACCCCCGAAGCTAAAACACGGGAACAGTATCATCAGCGCTGTGAATTCTTGTGAAACAAATCACAACTAATTAAGCTACCGGCAACGGCTCATCCTCACAAGTGCGTCCAGAACGTCCAATTGCAAAAATCAACATCTCGAGGTGCGGGGTACCCGTTGGGCGATCTCGGTCGGCCAAAGGTGACAAGCGCCCCGGGAAGCGAGGACAGGCTCGAAGGCGTCTAACGCAAGCCCCCATCCTGCAGGTCTGTGAAACGACACCATTGACAGCAATTATCATTACGGAGACGAATGCGAAATAACTAGCATTATTCAATAATTTTCTGCCCTTCGCTCTCACGCGCCCAGGATGTCCAGCATGCATCGTTTGTACTTGGGGGTCGTAAAGCTAAAAACGAACAACGTGGTAAAAGATTCGTCATACTAGGGCGCATTCGCAGTGCGGCCAAAAATCCGCTGCAGCTGTTGACAGGCGTCTGCGCGTTACGGTCGGCGCTGGCCACAAACAATCAAATTAAATGGGCACATGCCCGTCGGGCCGAAGCACGGGGTAATGAAGAAGCTGCCGAACATTAAGCTTAAGCTTAAGAATCACCCTACCCCACTCCAATCACGCTCCCCCCATTCTAGCCCTTTCGCAAAAAAAGCGCACGTTCAACACAAACCGTCATGCGTACGATGGTCGCCACTTCGCGCGTAAGAACGGCGGCTGCTAAACGACTGCCGGCAACTGGACTGATCGGTTGCAGACGAATCTCTTGGTGGTGGTGCTGTTTTAACTACCACCAGCAATGGGTGGTGTTGGCGCTCGTTTTCCTTTTCCCTCGCGGCCCCGCGGGCTAATCTGCTCACCAAAACAAAGCCCCGAAACGAAGGCACCGAACCGATATCCTCGGGCTGATGCAACAACTAAACAGTCCTAAAGGAGGGCTCTGGACGCAGGCAGTACGCATCTTCGCTTTGTTCTCATTGAGGAGAATTTCAGATACTGTGCAGCGAGTTTCGTGATACTGAAATTACCCCAAAAACCACAGCTCAGGACAGCCCCGGACGCTAAACAATTGGACGCGCTTAGTTGTGGCCAATTAATAAGCAAAAGCGAATGCCCGTTTCTACCGAACCTGCGCCGCAGGGCAGGATGATGCATTTGGTTGATTAAATTATGATGCAGTTAGGGGGAGGGTGGCTGGTAATGGTAAGAGACGAATGGGTTTTATAAAATGCATTTCGTGTGGTGTGGTTAGTATCACGAGGAAATGTATTTGGACTGACAGGACTACAATACATCAGTGCTACGAACGCTCGTTATAGCACTCGTTGGTTGTTTGGTGTTATTCTTATATTTGATGAAACTCGCTGGTTGGGTTCCTACCTTCAGACATCATATTCTATCGTTTCGTGGATCACTAACAAGATTACGACTTCTTGGTTTAAACTTCTTGGAGTCTTAAGACTTTATAGTTTAAACCAACGCTGTACGATGTCTAGTCCTTTAGTGTAGTATTCATAGACAAGGTCGTTCTATTCGTAATAGATCCCACAGCACATGAAAATCTGATGAGAAGACTTTAGTTCATTGAACGATCGCCATTTTTTTTATAAAAAAGAAAGCCAACTTTAAATCTTCAAATTATAATCAAATTATACCTATCAGCTCTTAGAAATGAAAACATTTGTTTTGAAAACTGTCTAATAAATACCCATGCTCTTAGTTAGCCCTTTAGTCGAAGGAAGTCGCTACATTCTGAGGCACCAAATACAGCCGCACAAGTTTGCCGTTTTCTCTGAAACTAACCAACTCTAAAAAGGCTGCACCCAAACTCATAATTACCTTACAAAACTGCTGTTGGTTCTGGACCAATCCGATAATTATCCTAACGGGATCAAAACCAAACCAATGAACGTTATGGATATCAACGGCACGCAAGAGCACGCTTCTATCACGATCATCGTCCCCAGGATAGTCCAGCGTCCAGCGATAAAGACTACGAAAAAGCGAAAGTAAACGATTCACACAACACTCCAGAGAACCTTCCAGGAAAATTTGGGCTTTGGTTTTTGGGGAACTTATTGAAATTCAAATTTCATCAAACATATTAAAAGAATCGCGCCCAATTTTAGAAAAAGGGCGCCTTCTATCGATCCCATTTTTTTTAATGTATGTTGCCTTCTTCTCTGTGTCCTACTGTCTCTTTCAGTGTCCGTACCGCCAAGCACGGTATCCTTTCTCTCATCGAATGTGAAATGATCGGGACGATCAAGACAAGAATTTTAATCTTACCCTTTCTGAGCGATTCGTAGCCAGG
Organism: Anopheles maculatus; assembly: GCA_002091835.1. Taxonomy (NCBI): domain Eukaryota; kingdom Metazoa; phylum Arthropoda; class Insecta; order Diptera; family Culicidae; genus Anopheles; species Anopheles maculatus. Next base: position 424,257 of record KZ061626.1, on the reverse strand, counting down.
TTACGTTTTGTACGGTGCGATAAAAACGGAACGTGTGCCGTGAAGGGTAACTTTCGTTTCTTTGAACATCGTCTGCGATGCCTTACCGGTCCTACGGAGGAGCATCGGGACCGTCTGGGTTACCTTCTGTCCGGTGGGTTAATCTACTCATATTACCACGATGGATGGCCCATGTAAAGATATTTATGACATTAAAGTGGCGGAACACACTGGGTCTGCCCGCGTTGTACGTATACTTCGCTTGATCACACCAAATATATGAAAAGTTTGATATCCATAGGCTGACCATAGCCAAAATGTTTAGCAGTCGGTTCTCGGGGTGGTCTACTTAACTTAATCACACCAATTACGTTAAACTTTGAAAACAAAATTATCAATCATCAAAAGGATACAATAATTATTTGAATGGAGTTGTTTTCATCGATTATTTACATCGTGCACAGTGTATTGCATAACTTTAGGCTCTTACAATTGGTTGGTTAGCTAACGTACGCAGCCTCATTTTGGCTGCATTATGCACAATCCAGTTTCCCGAGACCGGGGATGCTGGAACGAATTGGAAGCAGAAACAATGTAACAAAAACAAGTTAAAAATTAAAGAAAATGCAACATTTAAAAGTAAACTATCAACGCAACATTAGTAACAAATCAAATGCATGGTAAAGAAACAGTCACTGTTTCATGCATGTCAGTATTTTGTCCCATTTCTAGTCCATCCTAGTGTAGCTGTTCTGTTTGACCGTTTTTCAATTCGATTCACCAGTACGTATGTATGTTAAATTATACACATTTGAATGAGACATAAATTATACATCAACATCAAGGCTTAGCATACCATACGATTTGTTAATACCGGTGTTGTTATTGAAACAGTTTTATTACGTATAGTACAGAAACACATATGTAAAACTAGATGATGAGAAAGCAGGACTCAGTGCAGCAACACGATGAAGTACACGGCGTATGTACGCTCACAGGGACTCTAGGAATGATGTAAGCCCTTCGTATTTTTCCTCCTTGGTCGAGCACGGCACAAAGCGTATCCTTTGGCCGAGCTGCTCAAACTCGAAATCTACACCGGCCGATTTTCCCAAAAATGACTCCGACGATGTACTGTTATCGACGGATTGTAGCTGACTTCGTCGGGTTTGGCGAACGATATTACTGCAAAATGCAAAGTGTACATGAGTAAATGAACTTTAAACACCCTCAGTTGTGAGCCGATGACTGAAAAGCCATTCGCCATACATTTCCTTTTCCAGCATGCTTTTGATGGCAGTTTCGGTTTTGGCTAACGTTTCATCCTGCTTGTTGCACAGCACGACGACGGGAATCTTTGTGGTAGCCTTATCGGCTAAAATGGTGTACAGGAAGCTGTAAATGAGAAGCCGAACTCTCAGTATTGGTCCAAACCTGGAATGGTTATGCTCTTTTCAAACTCAACACTCACTCCGCCACATCCCGGATATCTTTCTGCACCGTAACACTGTCGATCATGTACACGATAGCCTTGGCAATGTTTTTATACTCGTCAAAGAACTTGCCCCGCAACCGCTCATGACCGGGCACATCGACCATCTTCAGTTCACGGCCCTTTTCCGTCTTGAAGCTCCCGACATTCTCCTTAATCGACGTAAACGTTTCGCGACCTCCGCCAAGACATAGGTGTGTAAACAGGAACGTTTTACCTGAATCGCACAAACCGGTAAACAGTACCGCCGATCGCACGGTCTTCTTGCGTTTCCATAGGAACAGAACCACTGAAACGATTGAAATATGCATTAGTCTGGCATGCACGGCGTACATGCGCTGGATGTACGGTTCTTACCCAATGTTAGAAGGACAACCGCTAGCGCAATCAGTACCGGCGTATAGTCCAGCTCTGCCAGCTTTATCGAAGCCCGACCCGACGATTTTCTGTTAATTTTCTCCATGTTTTCCCGATGCGTGTTTCCCGACTGAGCTTCCGCTAAAAACAGAAACAGAGAGCCACAACTTTTTGGGACGATGACAGTTTACGCTAACGTCATCTATTCGTGGAAATAAATTTGACACTGTCAAGCGGGGGGATGAACTGTAGATGGTTCAATAAAAACAAGAAATATACATTGTTTTTATAAAACAATACTAAAAGTTACACAATTTCTCTTTTCTGTGAGTTTCTATATTCTTCTACAGCCCGAAGTTAAAGGAAAAAATTAATAGTTTTGCGAGTATGTATTTCATGAACCAATCACGAACGGGCATGTTATCAGCAGAATGTAAACAAGCTAACTGTCACCGGTGGGTGTTTTCACAGGCGAGTGAAAACAATAAATATCATCGCAAATAGTTGGTGGAAAAGTGCGTAACACAAGCATAAAAGTTGATGAAAGACTAATTCTTCCGTGCCCAATCGAAGCGCCTGTTTTGTAATCAAGATGACTAATCCCGTTCTTACGGCAGAACTATCACTGAGGAGCTTTTACATTTTCAACTCAGCCTTTGGACCAAAAGAGGGCGAAGTAAGTTTGTGATAAATCTGAACAGGGAAAGTACTTCGTACTCAATCGTTTTCGTCTGCTTGCAGGAAGAGAAGAAAGTGCTTTTTTATCACCCACACGATACCGACATTGACACCAAAATAAAAGACGTTGGTTTAAGTGAGGCTATCATCAAGTTTAGCAAGTGAGTAGAAGCAACCACTTGACTACAGAGCAGCACTAGTGAATGATTCCGTTTTTCACCTCCTCCTAATTCCAGCACATTCACCAAAGATGACAGCGTGCAGACGATGCACACGCAGAAAACATGCCAGTTCTACTACCAGCCCGAATCTGGCTACTGGATGATCATGACACTGAACGTTCCGTTCGATCGGAAAACGCGCGACTCGGGCGACTACAACGAGTACCACGGGGATACGATACACGACACTATCTTTCAATCGGTGCTCCGCCAATCCTACCGCATGTTTCGCATGTTTCACGGCACGTTCCTAGACAATCTGCAACCGAACGAGGAGCTGGATGCGCAGGCCAATCTAATCGGTAAACTGGAAGCCTTCTATCAAAGCTACATTCTGCATCTGCAGATGAAAAAGTGCGATGTGGTGGATGCGTTCGGTAGCGTGCAGTATCTGCCCCTCAACCAGCTGCTCTTTCTGCGAGTGCAGAACTTCATAAACATGATCGAGGCCACGTTCGCACCGATCAAGCATTGCATTTTCCTGTACAGTGATCAGGTGGTATGGAGCGGAATCAGTCCCACCGATCTGTACACGCTGTACGAATACTTTCACAGTCCCATGTTCGATCATCTGGCTCAATCGAAACAAACGCGTCCGGCTTACGTGACCGAGAAGGGTAAAATTAAACGCTACACGCTAATGGTGTGCCGAAAGGTGCAGAATATTTCACTGTGCCTACTGCTCGACGACAGTGCGGTCGAGAACGAACAGTCACTGTATATGGAGCTGAACGCGGTCGTTAACCCGCAGCTTACGAGCATATCGTCCGACATTAGTCAGCATCTGCAGAGTAGCGGTGAATCGAGCTACAGTTTCGGATGTTCGGGCAGCAAGGATGATTCCGCAACGGCGCCAAAGTTTATCTTCTTCAACGAGCTTAATCTGCAGCATCGCGGTACGGTACGGTTGGGCCAGATGCAGTACCAATCGGTCGCCGGCAGTGGGCTTCCGAACGATGTGATGAACCTGATCGTGGACCTGTTGGATGATGTGCGCAGCAATCGGTCGAGCGTGATGGATGAGACGATCGTGAAGACGCACGACGACTATTGGATTGTGAAGCGCAGCTGCAACTCGAGGCATGTGTTTATCATCCTCAACAAAAGCTCCACCCTCATCGATGTGACCGAGGAGACGAAGAAAATATTGGACCAGCATGTGAAGGGGATCTTTTTCTAGAGTCGAAGGAGCTAGAACAAGGAACAACTCTAAAGCTAATTCCAGTCTTTCCAATGTGTTTTTCTTTTTTACTGCATCAAATGCAAGAAGACGAGCTATTTAATTCCCCCTTTCATTGCAAAGATGCAACAACATAAGTATGCAAAATAAAGTAAATCACAATTGTTAAAAATCGACTCCAAAATCTGTGATATATCCGAACATAACATTACATATAATTTATGCAATCATTTATTTGAAGAGGATATAGCAATATGTTTGCGATCGGATTTACTCTGTCCGTCGAATATAGTGATGCGCCAGAAGTGATAAATAGAAATACACATACATATATGTATCAATATACTAGCTGCGTTTCTGTGTGTGCATTGTGGTACGTCGCCTCCTCTTGGGGAGGAGAACGCCCATGCGTTTTTTGCATTGTTTTAAGCTGAACATTTGAATTTTGCGCATTATTTCTGGCAGTTTGCTCTAACACAACAACAATACCTTCCGCTCATCATCGATTCCCGAAACTGTGGTGTAAATAAATACTTCTTTCATTAACTAACAAGCATCAGGAGTAATGATATTTAGTTTAGTTAGACATACTATTTTTGAAGTTGAACGTTAAGGTTGTTTGACCGACGAAGCAAGTGATGTGAACGTTCGATCAACACACAGTTCAAAAGCTTGTTTCAGTGTTGAAACCGGCCAGAAAAATGCATCTGCAGATGAAAAAGTGCGATGTGGTGGATGCGTTCGGTAGTGTGCAGTATCTGCCCCTTAACCAGCTGCTCTTTCTACGAGTGCAGAACTTCATAAACATGATCGAGGCCACGTTCGCACCGATCAAGCATTGCATTTTCCTGTACAGTGATCAGGTGGTATGGAGCGGAATCAGTCCCACCGATCTGTACACGCTGTACGAATACTTTCACAGTCCCATGTTCGATCATCTGGCTCAATCGAAACAAACGCGTCCGGCTTACGTGACCGAGAAGGGTAAAATTAAACGCTACACGCTAATGGTGTGCCGAAAGGTGCAGAATATTTCACTGTGCCTACTGCTCGACGACAGTGCGGTCGAGAACGAACAATCACTGTATATGGAGCTGAACGCGGTCGTTAACCCGCAGCTTACGAGCATATCGTCCGACATTAGTCAGCATCTGCAGAGTAGCGGTGAATCGAGCTACAGTTTCGGATGTTCGGGCAGCAAGGATGATTCCGCAACGGCGCCAAAGTTTATCTTCTTCAACGAGCTTAATCTGCAGCATCGCGGTACGGTACGGTTGGGCCAGATGCAGTACCAATCGGTCGCCGGCAGTGGGCTTCCGAACGATGTGATGAACCTGATCGTGGACCTGTTGGATGATGTGCGCAGCAATCGGTCGAGCGTGATGGATGAGACGATCGTGAAGACGCACGACGACTATTGGATTGTGAAGCGCAGCTGCAACTCGAGGCATGTGTTTATCATCCTCAACAAAAGCTCCACCCTCATCGATGTGACCGAGGAGACGAAGAAAATATTGGACCAGCATGTGAAGGGGATCTTTTTCTAGAGTCGAAGGAGCTAGAACAAGGAACAACTCTAAAGCTAATTCCAGTCTTTCCAATGTGTTTTTCTTTTTTACTGCATCAAATGCAAGAAGACGAGCTATTTAATTCCCCCTTTCATTGCAAAGATGCAACAACATAAGTATGCAAAATAAAGTAAATCACAATTGTTAAAAATCGACTCGAAAATCTGTGATATATCCGAACATAACATTACATATAATTTATGCAATCATTTATTTGAAGAGGATATAGCAATATGTTTGCGATCGGATTTACTCTGTCCGTCGAATATAGTGATGCGCCAGAAGTGATAAATAGAAATACACATACATATATGTATCAATATACTAGCTGCGTTTCTGTGTGTGCATTGTGGTACGTCGCCTCCTCTTGGGGAGGAGAACGCCCATGCGTTTTTTGCATTGTTTTAAGCTGAACATTTGAACTTTGCGCATTATTTCTGGCAGTTTGCTCTAACACAACAACAATACCTTCCGCTCATCATCGATTCCCGAAACTGTGGTGTAAATAAATACTTCTTTCATTAACTAACAAGCATCAGGAGTAATGATATTTAGTTTAGTTAGACATACTATTTTTGAAGTTGAACGTTAAGGTTGTTTGACCGACGAAGCAAGTGATGGGGACGTTCGATAAACACACAGTTCAAAAGCTTGTTTCAGTGTTGAAACCGGCCAGAAAAATGTGTCACCATTGTCCGCGGACCTGTCACGCCACCACACGGTTTAATTTCTATCAAGCGAAATAGATTTTGTTCAATTACTTAAGGTTTGTTCGTTCGTTCACTCGTTCGTAGTTTTTTTGTTTAAATACACGTGCGTTTATGTAAGCTGTAGAAAGCTTGTTTGTGAAAGTGAATACCACAATGGCGGAAGGCTGTTCGATCATGCATCCTACACACTACTTCTAATCGCCCGCTATTCGTTCAAGCCGTTCGATTGCTTTCAAATTTTGATAAATATATCGAATCAAAGTAAATATAGATATATTAATATTCTCCCGACGGGGGAACTCTTTCGTTTATCGTCAAAATGCATTTAAAAAAATAGTTTTAGTAGCAAATAATTAAAAGGCGACATTCAATCGACCCGCCCCGGAGCTGCCGGGCATAGTTAGTACCCGCTCCGACGCTGACGATGCATCATGCCGATACTGGGTGCTTAGTTTTGGAATAATGTTCTGGTGAACTCCACGTAATCCAATGCACCCGTAATTGGGTGGCCGGTCTTCGGGTCGTTGTACGGTTTCATGCGCTGCACGCAGTAGTCCGCCATGTCTTTGGTGAGGTTCTACGGAGGAAAAAGGGAATACACAAACATATTTAATGCAATGAACATAGTGAAACAATGCAAGAAGGTGTTGCTACTTACGCGAAAGAGTTCCCCCTTGGTGACGTATGGACGAGGGCGGGGATCGGAGGCCGTAATTGCGCGGAACGCATTCTCGATCTCCTCGAAGCTTTGCACATTCTCCGTTTCCTTCGAGATCATGAAGGCGATGTACTCCTGCAACGAAACCTGACCATCCCGGTTCGGGTCTACCACGTTCAGGATCTCCTCGAACTCGGGGTCCGGTTGGCCCTCTTCCACCATTGGCAGATCGTAACCGAGGGCACGCAGGCAGGATTTGAACTCCTGGTGGTTCAGCTTGCCACTCTTGTCCTTGTCGAAGTGCTTGAACATCATCGAGAATTCCTTCAGCGAATCCTCAGACACACCGGACTGGTTGCGGGCTTGGATCTGTTGTTTCAGGTTGTGCTGCATGCGCATGGCCAGCTGGTCGAGCTGATCCCACTGCTGTGCTAGCCCGACCGTCGAGTGTTCCGTGTAGCGATTGTCCAGAATCAAATGTTCCTCCAGGGTAGCGCCCAGTTCCTCGATCTTCTTCAAGTCGCCACGACGCGCACGGATTTCGTTGGCCTTGTGGCAGAGCGCTTCGAATTGTTCTTCCAGCGATCCCGATCCATCCATGAGCGACGTTCTGCGTTGGAAAGGAAGCCGAATTGAAAATTAACAACAATTTCAGGACACGTTTTTTTGGGGTTAGATAAATCAATTCACTCCATCAGCCATGTATGCGCTCGTAAAAATCAAGTGGTTGGCGAAGGATTACGAAGCAATTTGCAAGACATATTAGCATTCGTGTATTTGTGTGAGTCTAATGCAATTAGCCAAGCGATTATTATGCATAATGCCCCAAGTAAGACTGGTTTAAAGTTGAGCATACTGAATTAGGTTAAGTCCTTTATCCTGCTTAGCAATGCGCAACGATTTGCAGACATTATGTTACTTTATGTTCTCCACTAAAAAGGCAATTCGTCAATTTTTAATGCAAACATTGTAATTAGTAATGTTAAAAGGAAACCACATTTATGTTTCATCTTTCAAACTCTTCGTTAGAATGCGTCGCCGGGCGCACAAACACCATCGAACGATGGTCAGCAGTCAGTGGCAGCAGCACTCAACACTCGTTCATTACCCATTTTTATCCCAACCAAGAATGTTGTATCTTTGATTGTCACGGCGTTAAAAGGCAGGGGGTGGTAGAGGTGGTGAAGGTAGTGATTCGTGGTTGGATGTTGTGTATTGTCGGGGAAAAGATCAGTAACAAATTGAATCATCAGGCGCAGGACGAACAGATCGTTGTGAATAAAAGGAAGAGTGTGTGTGTGTGATGTGGATTGTGAAAAGATAAGTAAACAAGAGACCATAAACCTTTAACTTTGTGTCTCCGGTACCGGGGAGATTGCAGTGCAATTGGGGAAGACTAATATCGAAGAGAATTAAACCAAAAACGAATGCCATACCTTGTCTCCGTCAGCCACTGGTGGAAGAGATTCGCGTGCTTGGCAAACTCCTTCCGCAGCTTGTCGTTCTCCTCCTGGCGATGCACTTCCTTAGCCAGCTCGGCGTCACGCTCCTCGATGATCTTCTGCAAATTGCGCCACGTATCTTCCAGCGCTTCCATCGTGAACCAGGTGTACGGGTTGGGGCCGACATTGAAACTCTTGATCTTTTGATCCAGCGCAGCCAACGCTTGGAAGTCGACCTGCGCAGACGACAACGATGCCTGGAAAGCGGCGTGAGCCTCACGCAACGCCTTGATCTCCTCGATCGAGTTACAACGCACCGGATCGGTAAGATCTTCTTCGGCGTTCTCGAACCACGAGTTGAAAGCCGAAGCCTTCTTGGCGAACGTAAGGTACAGATCCTCGATCTGACGGAACTGGTCCTGCATGTTCAGCAAACGGTACTTGCGGGCCTCGGAATCGGCACGCAGCTTCTGCCAGCGTGTCAGCACGTCCTCGTGGCGCTTGAGAATAGCAGCCGACTGGGCATGGTTGGCGCTGATCAGCTGATCCTTGAGCGCCGTGATGTTATGGATGCCCTCCTGTTCAAACGCCGAGAGACCTGCCGGCAAAACGATTGATCGATAAAATGAAAGCCCAATACAGTATAATGCACTCCACCAAATGCTACCTACCTGCATCGAATGTCTCCTGCTTGGTGAGCAACGTTTGAACGGTCGACAGATCGCGTCCGAATTCTTCCGACTTGACGTGATTCTCCTTGTCCGCGATCCAGCTCTCAACCACGTCCGCCTTCCACATGAACTGCAGATACGCAAAGTTATCCATCAGCGCCGTCTTGCGACGTGTCGCCAAAGCCTGCAGATTCTCCAGCTTCTTGTCCAGCTGGACGCAACGTTGCGAGATACTATCGCCATGATGGTTGTTGTTCGTCACCAACGTCTGACCATGGTCACGAATGTCCGAGCAACGGTCACGATGAGCCGCAAAGTCCGTCTCGAACGCATCGTGCTTCTTCATCAGACCCTGCACAGCGGCCATCGAGTCACCATAATCTTCGACCGACAGCAACTGCTGCTTCTCCGTAATCCAGGCCTCCTCTTCCTCAACCTTCGCCAGGAACTGTTGATAGATAAGCGACTCGTCCAACTTCTGGCCACGGGTAGCCGCCAATCCCTTCAACTCGGTCCACGCCTGGTTCAGCGCCTTCAGACGCTGCTCAATCTCCGGCACACCCAGGTTCGACACATCCATCAACTTCTCGCCCGCTTCCTGTACCGCCTGGATGGCAGGCTCGTGCGAGGCAAGCTCCGCTTCCAGACGCTTGTGCTTCTTCTTCAAATTCTGCACACCGGTCAAATCACGCCCATAGTCATCCGATCCGACCAGCAGCTTCTTCTCCTTAATCCAACTCTCCTCATCCGCAATATCACGGAAGAATTGGTGCAGCGTGTTTGCCTCGTTCAAGCGAGCTTGCCGATGGGCGGCAAGATTGCGGATGCGCTCGTACCGTTCATTAATCGATTGACGTTTCTCGTGAATGCCAGCACTATCAAACTGTCCGCTCTCAACCAACGAGTCCGCCTGGCTGTTCATGTCCTTGATGCGATCCTCGTGCGCGTGAATATCGGCTTCAACCAGCTGATGCTTCTTCATCAGGTTCTGCACCGAAGCCAAATCCTTGCCAGCATCCTCCGAAGTCAGCAGACTCTCGACCTCACCCAACCAGAAGTCCAAATCCTTCACCGCGGCAATGTACGTGCGCTGCTTGTTCGCTTCCTTCAGCTTCAGCGACTTTTCGGTCGTCTTCTGCGTCAGATACTCCCACTGGTCGGCGATCTGGGTCAGACGCTTCTGGACCGCTTCCTCCGAACCGCTGCACTGGTTACGATTGATCAAGTTGCTACCCATCGCCAGCACGCTCGAGATCCGTTCAGCGTTCGCAGCCAATTCTGCCTCGAATGCCTGATGCTTCTGGTGTTTCGACTGGATGTTGGCCTGATCCTTGTAGCTTTCCTCCGTTGCCAGTTGCAGCTTCTCGGCGATCCAGTTCTCGATCTCGTCCGCGTCACGCGAGAACTGCTGCAGCGTCTGCTCATCGCCCAACCGCGAACGCTTCTCGATCAGATCCTCCTTCAGGTGACGCCAACGATCCAGCACCTCCTGCCGCTTGGCATCGATCAGCCTACCGGCATAGTGCTCCTGGGCGATCAGCTGATCGGCCAACACCTGCAGCGCACCGATCTTCTCCTCATGGCCATTGATTGCCTTATCGAAGTCTTCGTGCTTCTTGATGAGCGCCTCAACGTTGTCTCCCTTAGAGTCAACCTCCTCCGCGTTCAAGAACGCCTCACGAGCGCTCATCCAGTTCTCAGCCTGCTCACAGTCACGCAGATACAGCTGCAGATCCAGGTTCTGGTCGAGCTGCAGACGACGTGCGGTCCAGGCACGCTCCAACTCTTCCCGAGCCTTGGCAAGGCTTTCGATCTTTTCCTGAATTTCAGGCGCCGCATAATGGTTGGCTTGCAGCAGCTCGTTACCGAACTGTTCGAACGCGGAGAACGTACCGGCGCGTGCGTCTACCTCCGTGCGATGTTCCTGCAGATAGCAAAAAAGATCGTTCGTTCGAAGTCGCGATCATGCGAAAAAAAAACGGGGAGAAACGATAGTTAGCATTTGTACAGGTTAAGATCGCGCGATCAAGTGAGCTTCCACCCCGCCAAAATGTGAGCCAAAAATGACAGCAAAATTAGGAATACCGTGAGCGTAAGTAAATTAATATCGACAATTAAACACTTGTTCTGTTCCGCAATGGCCCACCTCACTAGTGAAACAAATAGCATGAGCGAACAATATATTAATAACGAAGTGTGAGGTGTGTTCTTGTGAGAGGATCTATTATTATTGATGAATCTCTAGTCATGAAATGTTAGAGGAAACTAACGAATGATGTGCGAGTTTCCTATATTTACTGTGAAGAGAATATATAAATCAGTAATTCATAGTAAAAGTTATTCAACATTGTAAACGCGAAACTGTTACTGTATGAACCGCAAATACAGGGTGTTCGAGATAAATTTGACAGTTTAACTCGTGATTGAATTGGCATAGGAAAACAAGCAATACGTCATTCGACAGCTAAAAGTGTACGGAACAAGCAGCGAAAACATCCCGTGATAAAAAAAATGCCAAAAAAGAGTACATTGTGGAAGCGGATCACATGCATCATGATGATCCGCGCCGGACGCGACAACCGCGACATCATGCAGTGCGCGTGCAGTGTTCGCTGAATACGGTGAAGGCGATCCGGAGTGAGCTGGGAGAAAACAGTGACGACGACGAAGCGGTGGCAGCACAAAAACCACATTCTCAGCGGCGGGATTGCGTGCGGACCGACGCTTTCCTGGCTGACCGCCAGGCGCGCGTAATGGAAAATCCGGGGATCGGAATTCGGCCGTTGGCACGTGAGATGGGGGGGATGGGGGATCACGAGAGTGGCCAACGGCAGACCGTACGTGTTCCAGCAGGATTCCGCTCCGTGCCATACAGCCTCCAAAACGATAAAGTGGTTGGCGGCCAATTTCAACGACTTCACCGCGCCGAATGTGTGGCCTCCCAGCTTCCCAGCTTTCGTGGGGCGCGGTGGAACGGGACACCAACAGAACCTCCAGCAACACCAAGGCGGAGCTGATGTCGAAAATCAGGTCCGTGTTCGCGGCCCTACCTCGCGAAACTGTTGCCAGGGCTTGTTTTCGGTTCCGGAGACGGGTGGAGGCCGTAATAGAAGCCGAGGGCGGATATTTTGAATAAAATGAATAAAATACATGGTAAGCTACTATTTCTAAAACAAACAAAAATTCTCCGATGATTAATTTTGTCATAAAATTTTTTTGTCTTTCTCCGTAGGTGACTGTCAAATTTATCTCGAACACCCTGTATAACGCACGATAGCTAACTCCAGTATGAATGTGAATGATATTTGTGTTGTATTATATAGGTAGATAGAAAAAAGGTCATTAAAAGTAGTACTTCAGCATTGGGCGAGTGTTATGAAGAAGAAAAAAAGGACATAAAACTATAAACGACAATAATTATATTAAAACCCAGATCGCAAAATATTCGTTAACCAACAAAAAAAATGGTTAAAACAGCTCCTTGACTTTCGCCATTAATCAAACAACACTCTCACACACAAACACACTCTACAAAAACACACAAATAAGGGGGTGCCAGAAGTCTTTTGCAGCATCTTAAACATAATCGACCATGGTAAGCCACAGCTCTAACTCAAAAAAAAATGTATCTTTGTTATTGCCATTAAAAATATATGTTTACCCACACATATTGTTAAAAGCGTCCTATTACAACGTGGATAATTAATTATATTGCGGTGAAACAAAAATTAGATGCATGATGCATGTAAAAGCACTATTTAGATGAGGCTTAGAGACGGTAACAAAATAGATATATTGAAAACACAAAATATGCGTGGCGTAGTTTGGGTTTGTTGTGGCAAAATTTTTTGTCGGCTGTACCTGCGGGATACCGCAACGAAAATCAATTTCGGCACGATGGTTCTATGAAAAATAAAAATGGCAGATTTGGAAAAGAATCACATTTTAGTACGGGGTTGTTTTTTCGGTTTGAATTCGTTCAAATTTTAATTTCGTAACATGATGCACCCGGAATTTGGTTGATTAATTTTGATGTGCAGAGTAACGCGTTCCGATTCAAATAAGTGGAATGTGCTCGAAGTATTCTTCCGATAAAGTTATGATAAAATAAATTATATAAAATATATATTAACGTCCAACTGAATCATATCGCATGAAAGTGAAGGGAAAAGAAATCCATTTTTTCGAGTACATGAAGATATTTTAAGAACTTTTGAACTTTCCCCAATTGGACGAATTTTGCAGTATTTTTGCAGTAATAAAACAAGTGTCCACATGTTTAAAACAATGCACGATTTGAAATAAGAGATAACATGGATTTCTTTTCTTCCCCAATCTAAATTTATGAAATCATATCCTTTGTCTGGAGTTATGAAGATGTTTCAGAATAATCGTCCATACTGTTTCCTCACAGTGATGACCATTTTTCGATGGTGATATACAATTGTAGCTGCAGAAAAACAAAACATCGTGCAAAATGAATGTTTAGCGTGTTGAATAAACATGTCGCACCGGTTTTCTTATCTCATCCAATACGATATATCTTGACAAGATGATGTAAATAACTGGAATAACAAAATTTCATTCTCGACAGAAAAAAACGTGTACAAAAAACGCTATGAAAACACATTCATTCAAGATAAAATGGAAACATTCACTAGAAGACAGGACGACAAATAGGACAAATGGTAATAAAACACGCTTACACAAAGTGATGAACCAACGGTACACATAACAACAATAAAATTCGGGACTGGGAAACAGAAATCTCGTCTAAAACAACAACATCCACATCCCTACCCTGTGCTCGGAGAACAATTACGCTGAAAGGAGAATATATCTACAAAACAGACGAATCTCAAACCCCTTACACTCACCTGATGCCGTTCAATCAACGCTTCCGCGCCGGTAACATCGTTGGCCAGCTCTTCC
>KZ061626.1:350899-409891 GCA_002091835.1 Anopheles maculatus | reverse complement strand
AATAATCGTCCATACTGTTTCCTCACAGTGATGACCATTTTTCGATGGTGATATACAATTGTAGCTGCAGAAAAAAAAACATCGTGCAAAATGAATGTTTAGCGTGTTGAATAAACATGTCGCACCGGTTTTCTTATCTCATCCAATACGATATATCTTGACAAGATGATGTAAATAACTAGAATAACAAAATTTCATTCTCGGCAGAAAAAAACGTGTACAAAAAACGCTATGAAAACACATTCATTCAAGATAAAATGGAAACATTCACTAGAAGACAGGACGACAAATAGGACAAATGGTAATAAAACACGCTTACACAAAGTGATGAACCAACGGTACACATAACAACAATAAAATTCGGGACTGGGAAACAGAAATCTCGCCTAAAACAACAACATCCACATCCCTACCCTGTGCTCGGAGAACAATTACGCTGAAAGGAGAATATATCTACAAAACAGACGAATCTCAAACCCCTTACACTCACCTGATGCCGTTCAATCAACGCTTCCGCGCCGGTAACATCGTTGGCCAGCTCTTTCGACGTCACCAGTCCCATCATCGAGCTGATCCACGCGGACAGATCACGGTAGTCGCTCAGGAAGCGCTGCAGATCGTACGAATCGAGCAGCTTCTCCTTACGCTGCTGTGCCTTCGTAACCACCTGCTGCCATTCTTCGTTGATCTCCTTCTGCTTGGCATACGTCTGTTCGGCCGTGTCCGGATGCGACTGCATCAACCGGTTCGCCGTCTCGTCCAGCTGACGAATCTTGTCCTGCAGTGCGGCCAGATCACGCTCCAGCCCTTCGTGCTTGCGCTGCAACGTCTGGACGCCGCGCAGATCCTTGCCCAGCTCATCGTTGTTCAGTGCGTTCTCCTTCTCCGCAATCCAATCCTTGGTTTCGTCAACGTCCCGATGGAAGCGCTGCACCTCGTGCGCCGATCCGAGCTGGCTGGCACGTTCCTGCGTGATCGTCTGCAGTGTCGCCCACTCTTCGTTTAGCGTTTGGATCTGCGTCTTAATTTTAAGGGCAGCTTCCGTTTGGCCCAGCGAAGTCAGCTGGATGGCGATTTCGTTCAGCTTCGCCAGCCGTACCTCGTTCGCCTTCAAATCGTCGTTGAAGTCATCGAACTTCTTCTGCAGCACCTCGACCTCCTCCAGATCCTCACCAACATCCTTGATCTGGGCGTGGCTTTCCTTATCCTTGATCCACGCAGCAAGATCGGCCGCTTCACGCACCAGCACGTACGCCTTCACCGTTTCGTTCAGCTTGTTCTGACGTTCACGGGCCAACGCGAGCAAATTGTCGTACTGGCTGTTGATCTGCATCTGACGCTTCGCGATCGAGTGTCCATCGATCAGGTTCTGCTGGCTAGCACTTAGCCCAGGATCAATCTTCTTGATGTAGGCCGCCGGCACGAAACCCTGACGATCGTTCACCTCCACCTTCCACCAGTCCTTGTTGTTGGAGTTGAGCAGCGTCAGCACGTCGTTCTTCTTCATCGACACTTCGCGCGGTGACTTCTCGGTGTAGTCGTACAGCGCCATCACGCACTCCTTGCCCGTGATATCGACGACCGGCGTTTCCTGCTGGCGACAGTTCTTCGCTTGCTCCTGCAACGCCTGGATCGTGTTACCGAACGCTTCCAAATCCGACACCAGCGCTTCGTGCTTCTTCAGCAAAGCCTCCGACGAGTCCTCATCCTTACCATAGTCTTGGTTCGAAACAATCGGCTCCTTCTCGCGCATCCACGATTCGGCTTCGTTCGCATCGGCAAAGTACTGATGTGCCTGCAGCGAATCCTCCAAATCTTGCTTGCGCTGGTTGGATTTCTCCTTCAGCGAGTTCCACTGATCCTTCAGCGCGTCCAGCCGCAGCTTGATTTCTTCGCTCGACGTCGGCTGCTCGTTCAGCATCTGCTCGCCGTTGGAAATGACTCCAGCGCAGCGGCTCTCGTGATTGTTGATTTCCGCCAGCACGGCCTGATGCTTCTTGATCAGGTTCTGCACACCGATCAGGTCACGGCCACGGTTAGTCGATGCAGCCACCGGTTCCTTCTCCCGGATCCATGCCGCCTCGTCTTCCAGGTCGCGGAAAAGTTGCTGCACCTGCAGCGAATCCAACAGCCGCTGCTTACGAATCGCCATCGGTTCGGCCAATGCAGCGTAACGCTTCGACAGGGCCGCTTCCTTGGCGCGAATGTTATCCGCATCGAAATGGCCGCTCTCGACGAACTTGTTCGCAGCCACTTTAATGCCCTCGATACGCTCCTGATGCGCCATAACGTCCCCTTCCAGCAGACCTTGCTTCTTCTGCAAGTTTTGTACGCTGGTCAGATCCTTGCCGTAGTCTTCCGACAGCAGCTGACCCTCCACCTCGCTTAACCACAGCTCAATGTCCTCAACCGTGCGGTTAAACTGCTGCTGCTGCGATGCTTCCTGCAGCTTGCAACCCTTCTTGTCAGACGCGCGTACGAGCGATTCCCACAGCGTCACAATCTCGTGCATGCGAGCGTTCACCTTGTCGGCCGCGTAGTGTTCGCTCCCGGACAGCTTCTCCCCCGTTGCCGTGATATCCTCAATGCGGCTCTTGTTCACCGTCAGCTCGTGCTCGAAGTTCGTGTGCTTCTGCACCTTACCGTTCAGATTGGTCGGATCCAGATAGCTATCGTCCGTCGCGAACTTTAGCTTCTCGCTAATCCAGCCCTTCGTCTCGTCACAGTCGCGCTCAAACTGTTGCAGAGCGTTCGAGTCCTCCAGCAGGTGCTGTCGAATGGAAGATTTCTCCTGCAGTGCGGAACGGCGCGCCAAAAGCATTGCACGACGCTGCGCAACATCATCCGCCGCATAATGCTGACCGTCGATCAGCTTCGTCGCGAACAGGTCCAGCGCCTTAATCTTTTCCTCCTGCGCTGCCAAACTCTTCTCGAAATCCTCGTGCTTCTTGATCAACGCCTCGACGGAATCGAGCGTATCGCCCAGATCCTCGTTCGCCAGGAACGCTTCCTGCTTCGCCATCCACGTGTCGGCCTGCTCGGTATCGCGGTAGAACAGCTGCAGATCCATGCACTGCTCATACAGGATGCGGCGGTCCTCCCACAACACCAGCAGCGAGCTCTTATCGTTCTCCAGCGCGGCCAGCTTCTCCTGCACCTCCGCCGCAGCATAATGCTCACGGTCCAGCAGCTGCCGGCCGGCTTCCGTCGTCAGCTTGAAGCTGTCGACACGCGCATCGATCTCGCCCTTGTGCTCCTGGTGGCGTTCAAGCAGTGCCTCCGCACCGGCCACATCCTTGGCCAGCTCGTCGGCGGAAATGATCGCCTTCATGCCATTGATCCACGACACGAGATCGCGGAAGTCGGCCAGGAAACGGTGCAAGAAGTAGGACTCGTCGAGCTTCTGCTTGCGCTCCTTAGCCTTCGCGGTTAGCGACTGCCAGTACGCAGCAATCTCTGCCTGCTTGCCACGAATCTGTACGCTGTGATCGGCGTGTATGCTGCACAGGCGGCCGGCCTCCGTACCGAGCGCGGCCACCTTATCCTCGAGCGCCGCCAGATCACGCTCCACACCTTCGTGCTTGCGCTGCAGCGCTTGCACGCTGGCCAGATCGCGCCCGTAATCGTCCGACGACAGCACGACATCCTTCTCAGCGATCCACGCAACCGTCTCATCCGCATCGCGGTTGAAACGCTGGATTTCGTGCGCCCCGAACAGCTTCTCCTGGCGCAATATGGCCAGCTGCTTCAAGCGCTGCCACGCCTCGTTCAGTTCCTCCTTCTTGCTCGTAATCGTTTCCCGCTCCGGATGCCCACCGAACAGCAGCTTGTCCGCCAGCTCGTTCACCTCCGTCACGCGATACTCCTGCGAGGCCATGTCCTTCTGGAATTCGTCGAACTTGCGCTGCAACACCTCGACATGCTCCAGATCCTGCCCGAACTCGTCCGCCGTCACGAACGCTTCCTTATCCTTGATCCAGAACATTACTTCCTCGCAGTGGCGAAGGAACTGTACCAGCACCAGGGCCTGCTGCAGCTTCATGCCCTTTTCCGCCAATCGAGACAGCAGCTGTTCCCACAGACGCTGCAACTCATCCAGCCGGCGCTGGATTGTTTCGGACGCGAAATGGCCCTGGTTGATCATTTCCTGACCCGTGTTGTCCAACACCACGATCGCATTGCTGTGCGCCGACACTTCCGCTTCGAATGCTTGGTGCTTCTGGATTTTCGCCTGCAAATTGGTTGGATCGCGGTAGCTTTCCTCGCTGGCTGCCTGCAGCTTCTCGTTAATCCAGCTTTCCAGCTCATCCGAATCGCGCTTGAAGTACTGGAAGCGACGCGAGTCTTCCAGCTTTTCGCGCTTCTGGCGCGTCTCGAGCTTGAACTCGCTGTAAGGCTTCTGGCGCGTCCCGAGCTTGAACTCGCTGTAACGGTTCAGCACCTGATCACGGCGCTCCTGGATGTCTTCGGCGCTCTCCAGAATGCGCACCTCCTTCGGGGTAAATTGCTCCATTGTCACTGTTTTCTCTTCGCGTTAGTTTCAGTAAACTTTATAATCCTTATGATGCTAGTTGCGTCTTCAAAGCCTAGAAAGGAAGGAAAGAAGAGCGATGAATGCTTTCAACTGTTAAAATGTTATTTACACTCATTTCAACGTACCTTTTTTTGTATTGCGTTGTTGATAGATGAAGACAATCGATTCAGCTGTATCTTATTGTGTGGCTCGCTACGGTAATTCTTTTTACTTTTTATTCCTGTCGGTTGGATGTTTTCCTTTTTATAAAAACCTGCAAAAATATACACAAATGCACCAATGTACCATGGAATAACGTAAAATAACAAGGGAATCCAACACAATATACAATAATGTAGCTCTTGTCCATCCTTTTTATCGCCGTCCGCCAGTCCGGTAGTGTTGTGCGTGTATTGCGCTTGTTAGTGTTCTTTTCAATTAAGATATAAAATCCTGGCTGTTCGGCACCAAGAAAAGAGAACACAAACTACAAAACGACTTTTAAATCTATATCAAACTTTATTTGACAGTTATGTATATAATATCTCCTTCAAACTACTGCAATCTTCGTCAATACAGTGTTTCTCACTTGATAATGCAAAGTTACCTATGATTTTTGCAAACGCTACATACGATTTCGTATGGAGCGTTTGCAAAAATCATAGGTAACTTTGCATTATCAAGTGAGAAACACTGTAATAATAATTGATCCATCACTTACCAACTCATTTGATAGTTTCTGTTTTTTTTTGGTTTCTGCTTCTTTTGCTACATCTTGTCCTCTACACTCTACACTAGTCGTTATTTGCAAACAACACACGTTTACTCACGCTCTCTCTCTCTGTGTCTCACTCCAATTCGGCCAGGCTACATTTATACTATTATTATGCTACTAGTGTTTACCTTGACGATAAAATTAACGAGATCCTTCTTCTTCTGCATCCGCAAATCTTGCTCTATATATCCCATTCCCATCACACACACACACACCCATTTATTATGATTAACAACAGGAGTTTCTTTGTTTTGGTACGACATTAATGTCGTTTTCAATCAATTCCAAAGTTTTGAATGTTTTCTAATAGTTTGTTGTTGGTAAAATCAAATTTTGAGTCATATATCTCTCGACCACCATCTTTATACTTTTCCGTGTCTCATTTATTGCACAACCCACGCTAGTCAGCATTCCTCCAGGACACGCTGTGTAAGTAGCACTAACTAAAATTGATGTATTCTTTTTTTTTTTGCATCGTTTGGTTTGTCCACCATTTACCGGTATTATCCATGTGTTCAGTTCAACACTTAAACTCGTTACGATAAACGTTCTATTGGAAGTACTGTGACAATGTATAGTGCGCCCTAGATCGCGATCCGCAACATCCCTTCTAGTAGGAGATTCGATTGGTATAGTTCTATGTTCTATTGCGAAACACGCATACACACACACACATACGCACACACTGTAGGGATCGAAAAAGGTTAACCATCATGTTGTTTGCTGTTGTGTGGTGATGATGTTCATGAGTGGTATGTGTGCCTTTGGTGTACATCACCCGCGTCGTCATCGTGTAGTAGTAGTAATAGCATAGAAAAATATATAGAAAAATGCTCCGAAAACCGAACAACAACCATCATCAATTGGGGAAAGGGGATACAGTTCAGATGAGCAGCACAACAACAATAAAACGAACCTGATTGGTTGTCGGGCCCACATCATCAACCGACACAACAAACACCGATTATGTCGAGGCGCGAGAGAGCGCATAAAAATGCGTGTAATGCTTTGTTTCTTTAGTTAGTTTTCAGTTCTACATTGATAATGGACAAACAAAAAATGACACATCCACGAGGGCAACATGTCGCTATGTTTCTGCGAACACGAACTTTACACGTAAGCACCGATATACACACCGATCCGTGTCGCTCATATTTGTTGACCTGCTCACCACAGTAGTTGGTCAATTTAGTGGGCCCACACGTTAGTACAGGAAGGACCGAACGGGGGGGTTGGCGAGTGTATTTCGGCGCGAACGTGTGAACGCTAAAGATGACGACATTGAGACCGTAAGGTTTATGTTATCTATCGCGTTCCCGGTATTGGGTATTGATTCCGGGTTTTTAGATAAAATTGGAACAAGAATTTGCCCAAAGGCAACACACTTATGGACTTGTTATTTAACATTGGTTTATAAGAGCGTAGCATGGTTTTCGCTCAATTCAGCATTCTTCTAATCATTCTAATCATGCAAATGAAACGTTACAGATTGGTCATTGCACTGCAACAATTCTAACGCTTCCCAAAGCTTCTTCATCTAAAAACCCGCTTCGATATGCTTAATAGTTTTGATTTTGTATTCTGAACGAAAAAGTTCATCCCTTTAGTAGTATTTTTAAGTATAAAAACGCGTATTAAAACATAAGTTTCAAGCGTTGTACCGGTAAATTAGTCAAAATTTACAAATATAATAAAAAAAATGATTTATTTTCAAGATAAACAATCTCGACACAATGGGGAGTAATTGAGTAGAATAGAAAAAAAAATCATGCACAAATTGAGATTTAGCTATTTTTGAGTATCGATATAATGCGCGCGTTTCCCCACATTATTAAACTTATTAAAAAAAAAAACTCATATAAAAGGAAGCTAAATTCTGATTGGTACGGACGCTTTCTGCGCTAATGTTGGTTTGTCTCTACAAGAATTTACGTTTTTTACGCTTACTCTCCACCGACCGGTGTATATCTAACACGCAACCTTATCAACATAAACGATAAACGAAACCGATAACCTATCATCGATAATTAAACAACGGAAGGGGGCCACGGGGTACCGTCGAACGATACCGCCGCCACCAGCACTGTTTGAACGGTAATTACAAAATAGTTAAATTTATCTTGCCTGTTGTCTGTTTTTTCTGTTTCGCTGTCGGTCCTGCCTGCCGACAGCAACACTTGATCTGGCTCCTAAATCTGCGACCCCACATGATCAGATCAGCACGAATGCGCGAGTATATGCTTTAAAACAGGAAACACAAGCGCTCGAAGAATGAACTCTCTATTATTGTGTTGGGCCTTTACTTTTTACATTTGATCGCCCGCCGCCTGCCACTTTCTACAGCACTAAAGCTCAACAAAATCTTCGTATCTAGCAAGCAGAACGGAGAATCGGTTTGGAAATTTTCTACCAAAACAACAACCCACTTTAGGTGGAACTTTTGCGTTCTGGACAGCGCGTTTGCATGATGCGCGGTTTGCGCACGTTCGCCCCACCGATTGGTGAGTTTTCCTTGTCCGGATCGTCGTCCTCGAAACTGCTGCCCATGCTAGAAGATTTGGCGCCCGTTTCGTCATCATCATTGGCGGCACCTTCGGCTGCGGCCGCTGCCGCCGCTTCCAGCTGCTCGGCAGCCGTGTGCAAAATGATGCCCGGATGGTGCTCGGATTGCGCGTGTATTTCATGACTTTCGCCGGGGGTTAAGCTAGCCAACGCGGCCAACAGATCGTGGTTAACGAGCGGTTCCCCTTCCTCGGCCGGTTCCCAGCCGGCGGGTGGTGATGCAGGTGGCGATATAAGAAACTGCTTGACCGGTGCCGGCGGTTTAAGATTCGTGTTGGAAACGGGCGTTACCGGCTGCGCCAGATAGCAGTTAATGATCGATTTGCCAAACGGATACTGATGCAGCCGGATGCGTGCGTTTGCCGCTGCCAGCGCACTGTCGTAGTTAACGCGCAATCGTCGAAAACTTTTCAACCACTGAAAGGTTGTGTTTTCGGAAAACGTGCGAAACAGATCCTCCAGGCTGGCCTTTAGCGCCTCATCGGCAAACACCTCCGAGTGGATGTTGGTGACGATGATCGACGTTGGCAGATCGTCCAGCAGATCGTCGTCTGCCACCGGGTTCGATTCGCTGTCGGAATCGTATGCGCTCGGTAGGGCCGGATGTTCGTTCGGCAGACCGTCGGACGGATTGATGAACAGATTCTCATCGTCGGTGGGCGTCGTTGGCACCAGCTCGTCACCCGTCCCGTCCGACTGCTGCCGGGAACCGGTAGTTGTGGCCGTTGCCTGTGCCATCCTTCTGTTTACACCTTCTTCCCCCGGATCCTCGCTGTTGCCCTTAGCGGCCCTTGCTTCGGTGTCGCGCAACAGCAAGGGTAGTGCTCCAGGCCGGCTCTGCTGGCTGCTGTTGTCAAAGGGGGCCCGGGTTGTCAAACCTACCTAATGAGCGTACACTTCTCCCCCGTCTGGGTTGGGTGTGTACTTTAGATAGCCAGGAGGTGTGTGAATGTATGTGTGTGTGTGTGTAATATTGTGCGGAGAATTTGGAACGTGTGTCGTTCACTCTTCGCTCCCCCGCCCCCGCTTCACTTCTGTTCTTCTTTCGTGTTACCGGTTCCGCAAAGCCAAACTGCACTTAGTGTCTGTGCATTAGTATGCGCATTGCAAATCATTTGCACCAGCCATGGTGGTAGGGGAGGAAAAATTCGAATGACATTTTTTTTCGATTTTACACAACGATTTGGTGTGGTGATGGATTTCATGTTACGACGACGATCCATCGCGGATCGCGTGCACACGTACGAAAGAAGAACATAAAAGTTGGCCCATTTTTTAACAATTTTTACCAACCAGGAAGTGGCAGACAGAGAGAGAGAGAGAGTGAAAGAGGGGGCGACAGGGGTAGAGAAAGAGAAGAGAGAAATAGGGAGAGAGAGAGAGAAAATAGAGAGAAACACAGAGAAAGAGAAAGAGAGAAAGGAGCAACGTCAGATTTTACAGATCAACACAACAACATAAGCTAAAATTTCGTTGTTTTTCGTTCTCATTTATATATGGTTAACACACAAAAACAAAATGGAAAATTTGATTGAATTGATCGAAGGCTGTTCTCCATGTTTCTTCTTGCACGGGAAAATGGCTCAACACTATCAACCTTGGCAATCAATTACATCTCATCAGCATCCTTACAAACTACACACAGATGAATATGGTAGGTGTACGTGAGTACATAGAGAGTAATGAAAAATCATCGGAAACAACCATAAATCGTGCTTAGTTTGGCTGCAGAAAAAAATAGCTTGCTGACTACAACCATTTGTTCCAATTTGCCATAATATACTACTATGTGAACAATATACGAAGTACATGAGCAAACAACGCAAGGTGTGTTCTAAAAACAAACTGGTGACATGAACTAAAGAAAACGACGTGATCTTCACCCCGGAATCGTCGTACCAAAAAAGAAAGGGAAATTCTAGCGAATTTGAGCGATATTTTGTGACGAAATATGTTCTCTTTTTTTAATGCTGTGACGTAAATTATAGTGAAACACAAACTAAAAACGTGAGCAGCATAATTTCCCAGATGCTTTGAAAACTAATACGACAGAAACACTTGATAGCAGAGGGGTACGTCAATACTCAGAGCAAGCGAAATCTAGTCATCCGTAGATTTTTGTTTTGTTTCCATAACTGTGTGTTTCCGTCCTGTTTTCCCATGCATGGTACATATTTTCCTGGTTGTGTATGGCTTCCTTTCCACTCAACAACAACATCTGCACATACACATCAAACACCCGGCACGCACGCACGTATCGTGCGGTTTTGGTTTTCTTTTGCATGTTGGCAACCGTTTCTCTCGATTTACATACCCTTCCCTCCCTTCACTCTTTCTCTTTCGATTGTTATTCTCTCTTTCTCCATCCCGTTCTCTCTCTATTATTACTCTCTCAATGTCTTTCTCTTTCCGATAAGTTTTTCCATTTTCTTGGCTACTGTGATTTTGGCTCAAGTAGTTCCAGCAGCATACCACCGCGCAGCATAGATGAGACGTACATCGTCTATTTAGTAATTTTATGTTAAACACTTGAGCGTTGATTTCACTTAAACGGTTGGGAATGCACAGTACCGTAATCGTCCCGAGGGCAGTGTGTGTGCTCATTGGAAGAATCTTATATCGGCTTGGGCGAGTTACTGCGGCCAGAAATCCAGCGGCTTTTCGATTACAAGATTCACACACATAACACTGTCTGGTGAAAAACGTTCCAGAGCAAATACTTTTTTGTTACCACAGCGATGTTGATTTGTCATAGCTGATCGACTACACACACACCTTAAAGCTCTAGGCTACGTGAAGACATGCATGCTTCTTATCTTATCGCACTAGCAGTGGAAGATCCACCCAGCAAACGAACAAAACGAGCACCATACACTAGATGTATGACGCCATCGAATTCCACATCCAATTGCGAAGTGATGTAGAGAAACATGATACACACAACAGAATTACTTCAGCTCGAAAAAGGTTCTCGTGACACATTTGTGTTTTTACCCTCAATAAACACACAAGTAGTTCAAGCGCAACATGAAATCATTTCTAGAACATATTCAACAACAACAACTGGAACAGCAACGTTTTATGATGAACGGAAATGAATTCCCCACACACATGCACACTTGGATCGCGCGTAGCGAAGCATCACTATCCCGAATCGCGATGATCAGTGTAGTGCTGCAGCCGCCGGAGCTGGTAATATTTAAAAATAACCTTAACCGAAAGGCGATGACGTAATCTGGCGCATGAAGCTGTTTGGTTTACTGTGTATGCTCTGTCGCATCAATACAGAATCATCCAATCAGCGCACCGGGTAAGGGGAGGCGATACGATGTGGGGTGGCGGCCCAGTCTGTTCATTCATTCAATTGACATTTGCTGCTCCAAAAACTTTTCAAATATGTATGTTTTTTTTTTATGGTAGCAACACCAATTGAAGGGTTAACTTAGCAACTTGGTCGCTGTGATTGGAATGCGTAGAGACTGTTTACGGTACCCAACAGGGAAACATTGAACATGCAATGATGTTTTTTAAACAAAATACTAATAAAATTTAACAATTTTTATTAGGTAATGGTTGCCAATTATCAGAACCATTTCTAATTCCACACAGCACCTATTTGCTAAGCGATACGCAATCAAAATGCCGCAGTGTATAGGAGACGGGATGCGTACCCCTTATTCCATAGGTCGATGAAAATATCGATTTTTCACACCACCACCACGTCGCTTGTAGGGCGCGGCGCAGGGAAAGGCACAGCAGTGAAGCGTACGCACAGCAACCTGGAGGAAGGCTGGCGCTATCTATTCTGTTCGTTTAACATTCCAATTAACTGCTTCCGATGCATCCGAATATCACAGGTCCACCACCGAATACATTCTTCGACTGGGTGTGGTGTCAATCAGCTTAGCTTTCGAACGTAAGCTTTTTCGTTTCGTTTTTGCTCTCTCCTCTCGCTTTTCCCGTTCCCGTCGACCCATTTGCTCAGCGAAACACACACACGCGTGCACAACACTACATGGCGTACGGATCGATTTGCGGACGGTCGGACAATTAGGATGGCTTTTTGCGGTGAAAAGAAAACGATATTCTAGCATAATTCACTGCCCATTACACTACTTACAGCGTTGGCAAGCTTTTGCCGTACGTTTTATCCGATTTAATAGCCGTTTTACTTCTGTTTGTTTCACTTTTCACGCAATCCCAACCTTTGCGAGCGACTCGTTGTACCGTAATGGCGGCGATGAGTTTTCTGCGCTGCAAAGGTTGATGCAGTTGGGCTACGCATCGCATCGCTGCGGTCAAGGTAAATAGATTACAGTGGGGAGAATTGATTGCACGAATCATTGTTGAAATTGAATTTTTTCAAGCACCGCAATTCCAAATTGAAAAACACATACAGGGGATTTAATATGAAGTGAAAATGTGAATCTCAGAAACATGAATTGTATTTTTTCCAACGGTAAAGTTATCCTACACGAAATCTCCATTTTTTTGGTATCCTGCAGCTTCTACTGTATTCGATCAAGGAGGTTGAGCTGTCATAAGCGTGCTGTCACGTTCGATAACAACAACAATCGCTTTGCGTAAACTCGCAACTCGTTTTTCTTCAACCCGGTAAAATTTAATTTAAGCCTCAAAAATGCGACTTCTCGTAAATCGTTCACTGCTGAACGTGACTCGGTTGCTATCCGCTCGAACCGCATCGACACAAGCTACATCAGCTGCAACACAATCCGAGCAAAAGTGGGACCTGTACGCCGGTGTGCTGGTAGAGCGATTACCCATCGTTACGAAAACACTCGAACCGATTGAGGCTAAATTTAAGGTAAACTATTCATTCC
This sequence comes from Anopheles maculatus, assembly GCA_002091835.1. Lineage (NCBI taxonomy): Eukaryota > Metazoa > Arthropoda > Insecta > Diptera > Culicidae > Anopheles > Anopheles maculatus. The sequence continues at coordinate 397,200 of KZ061626.1, read as the reverse complement.
CAAACTCCATTCACAATACATTATTAATTTTCGCTATTTTCTCCTTGGCAGCAAATGCTTGAACAAATCGAGCTAGAAAAAAGCCTAAAATCCAATCACGAACTACGGAAGGAAACTGAAAAACAACAGCTGGAGCTGCTAAAGGCAGGCAAAATTGATCTGGATTCGGAGGCGCTAAAACAAACCGCTCAGGATCTGGAGGATGCTTACAATGAAGAATTTGCACGTTTCAAACCGGCCCCACGAGTCACGGAAGCAGATGAAAAGAACGACATACGATCACTGGACCGCCAGCTGGAGGAAACACTTGTTCTTTTAGTCGAACAAAAGCTAGGCACGAAAAGTCACTATCTGCTACCGCAAGGCCTTCACAAGAAGGGGGAATCGATGCGGCAAACGGCCGAACGAACGCTGAAGGAATATTGTGGTGATAATTTGCAAGTTACCTTCTACGGTAATGCACCGGTCGGGTTCTACAAGTACAAATACCCTGCCAATGCTCAAACCGAAGCGACAGGTGCGAAAGTATTTTTCTTCCGCAGCGTTCTAAAGGAAGCGAGTGGAAACATTGGCAGCAGTAAGGTGAAATATCAGTGGCTTAGTCAGGAGGAGTTGAAAAAGCAGTTACACCAGTCGTACTACCAAAGCGTTTCCCAATTTCTGCTTTAAGGCATGCGTCCGATGATCGTTTTGATTCTAGCACAATAGTAAACGAAAGCCGAATGGATAGAAAGAGTAAAGCTTTCCTCAAAAGCGATCGAATATTTATTTTACTCCGAAAAACGCGCGTAAAATCATGCTAGTATAGAATGATTATCCGATTCGATGCCGCTGTTAGCCGTTGCTTCCGAGCGATTCCGTCTCTTTACCACGTAAATGCGTTTGTTCGAAAGGCATATGGTGTAACTATGTTCTGCGAAAACGATGGAAACTTTCCGGCACGAGCGTGCAGTGAATATGGCTGGATCGATGCTGTGGAAGATAAAGCAAACATATTTTATTTGAAACGCTGAACACAGTACGGTTTCAAGCACGCTCCTACCTTTCTGTAAGCGTAAGAAGATTGCTGATTATGTTTGCACTACGCTCATCGTTTTCCAGCTCGCCTCCGGAAGCATGCACTGAGCCGTCCTCTGACAGCACCAGATAGCCGAGCTGATCCGGTAGTGGGTTTCGATCAAGATCCAACATCATAGAGCCGTGCAAGATACTACCTCTATCACACACAACGACACTGCAGTTATGCTTGATGATGGTGTTACTATGGTGTTGATGATGCGTCTGCTGCGATGGTTGGTGCGATTCACATACAACCACCTCGCTGAGATTCGATGCAGGAGAATAGTTGCCAATGGGCGATGCTGACCGCGAGAAGCTACTAGTGCCGCTGGTTGCGGCCGTAGCACTAGCTAGCGTTAGCTGCCCGATGCGGTTAAATTGTCAAATGAAAAAATGCGTAAACAGCCGGAACGCTACCAGAAGCCAGTATTTGATAGTACTCATCAACTACGCCGCAGCACCCAGCGAATTGTGGGTTCCGTTTTGTATGTTCCTGTCTACGGAGCGTACCTTGCCGGAATGTTACCAATACGGCAAATGGGTTTAACGTTCACGCACTGAAGGATGGGAAAGGGAAATAGAACAACTTTTCTAATCAAACTATGTCGTCTGATCATTATCGATTTCGTCTAATGTCTTCTTACTGACCTTCTGATTCGCTGCGTTGCAGTCTTGTTCGGACCATTCGTCTATTATTGTGACGACGATGAGGTAAACAAACGGTACTGCATATGTAATCGATAGTATTACTATATCTTCGTAATAATTTTCGACACTTATGTGATGCTCGTTATATCTTTGTAGAACTATCTCACACAGTCCATTTGTTTTACGTACTAGCTGATAAAACTGCAGATTCTCCGACAATGCCAATCCTCACAACAAAACAATCACTGCAGTGGAAAAATCGATTAAATAAAGGCAGCATTCGTCGATTGTTTATACTCCAGCTGTCATTTGAGTTTAATCATCAGCTCTCTGTGCGAGATTGGGTTTGTTTTCGTCATCACTCACTGGTAGGAGTATATTTTTCCATTCAACAAAGTATTAAAAAGCATTAATTCACCATGAGTGCCCTCGAAAATACGCTCCAGATTGAGATTAAACTGGAAAAGGTAAGTTCTTGGGCCGCTTACACATAAAATAATCAGCAGTTGATAACATTCGTTGCTGTTACAGGAGAAAACAAATCAAGCATTACTGAAGGACCATGTCGAAAAGTATTCCGAGCTAACGCAATCCATGTCCAAGATTCTGAACTCGTTCGAGCAACGATTAGGGAAGCTCGAACATACTATACTGCCTGTGTACAATATTACCAAGAACTTACAAAAACAGCAACAGAGTAAGTAATGCTTCACCGATACTGATGCCGGGACGTTCACTTATGCTCTACCGACTCTTCGTCATAGATCTTGATAGTACGCTGCAGTATATGGAACAAGTGCTCTCGCACTACGATGCTTCGCAGGATGTGTGCAACCTAATTCACCAGGGACCATCCGAGGGCAACATCGGCTCGTTCCTGGATGGGTTGAACAAGCTGAAAAAGGCAAAAGATTACTTCCTCAACAACAATCCCCAGAGCGTAGAGCTGGAAAACGTTACAAGCCTGTTCAATAATGGATGTGAAACACTTAATAATCATTTTAAATCGTTACTCAAAAAGCACAATTCTCCACTAAAACCAGTCGATCTGCTGGATATGATCTACATCGAAGAAGACTCATCGAACGAAGATTGTCCTTCCATCAAACAGCTACCACCGAGTGCACGGGAAGAGCTGAACGTTATTGCCCAATGGTTGGACAATAATTTACGACGCGAGTATGTGCAAATCTTTGGTGACGAACGGTCGGAAGTGATCATGAGATCGTTGCAAAATTTGAAAGATCATCAAAAAAGTGGTAGCTGGGGTAATGAGCCGCTGCGCACCAGACATGGCTATGGACGGGCGGAAACGGGCGCTAAGAAAACAACGTCTGCTCGTTTGCAGCAAATGTAAGCAGTGGGAAGTAAGGGTTTATTGCATGTGTGAAATACCTCTCAATGATTTTTATTCCAGATTCGAACGGAAAGCTAACAAAATGTTCATGAAAGCGTCCCAAACACTCGGTCAATCGGCGGGATTGGCAATGAGGAAAAATTCCTCTTTCGGAGACATCCTGGCAGCGGAAGAGTACGGTAACGATAACGATCAGGAGCTGGAAAAGTATCTAGTGCTACTGCTGGGTCTTCAGAAGCTGCTAGTGTGGGAACGACAGCTGTTGAACGATATTGTGCCACCTTCCCGGCACAATGAGGTTTTCTCCCGACTGTCCCAACCATCGATCGAAATGGTGGTTAAAGATGCGGAACAAATAACTTCCAAAGTGATGCGAAGTATCGGGCGCAAGGAATGGTCCGCCGCACTCGGTATATTTTCCGCCCTTAAGCACGTTCAAATTTTGCAACCGGACATCGATCGTATCTGTGACGCAACGCAGAAGCAGCAGCTGTCGGGTGTACTGAACCGTCTGCAGCAAACAGCTTCGAAGGGGCTGGAACAGTTTATCGAATCCGTACGAAATGATTCTGGTGGTGGCGGTATGGTCAGCATGACGTCCAGTACGATAAGCTACGGCGGTGGTTCGAACGTTCCACGGGACGCGACGGTGTACGAACTGACCTCGAACACGATCTGGTTCTTGGAGCAGCTACAGGAACACTGTGACACTATCGGTGGACTGTTGCAAACCGAGGCAATTTACACGAACGATCTCGATCGTATCGCGTCGCAAAAGGCACTGTCGATTGAACAGAAAAATAAGGCTCTGTTGGGAATCTATGTCCGTAAGTGACGGTCAATTGTTCGCTAAACCATAGCACACATTCTAACTTCCCAACCGCTTCTTTGCATCCACAGGGAAAGTATTGGCCGAATTGAACTACACCATTGCAACCAAATCCGAACAGTACAGCGATACGGCAACGAAGCAACTGTTCAAGCTAAACAACACGCACTACATCTTGAAATCACTGCAACGATCCAGCCTGATCGAAATCGTTGCCCTGACCGAGCACGATTGCGAGCGTCGCTATCAGAAAATGATCCAAGATCTAAAGAAAGCATATCTCGGTTCGTGGTCAAAGTTGCTGTCGTTCATTCACCCGCTGGACGACATGCCACGGCCGATTAATGGGAAGGTGAAGGATAAGGAACGAGCCACCATTAAGGATCGGTTCTCGAACTTTAACAAGGAGCTGGACGATGCGGTAAAAACACAGCGTGCCATCTCGGTGCCGGATGTGCTGCTGCGAGAGGGAATCAAGCGTGACAATAGCGAGCATATCGTTCCGAAGTATAATACGTTCTTTGAGGTGTAAGTATTTGACGTTTTTTTTGGTTTTTATTAATTTGTTTCTATAGCAATTTTTGCGCGTGAAACTTTCAGGTACTCCGATGTGCAGTTTAGCAAGAACATCGACAAGTACGTAAAGTATCGCCCGTCGGATGTGGCAACCATGCTGAATAGCTTCTTCGATGATACGGTTTAATTACATTGTGTATTCCAAACTAAAGCTAGTGAATATAAAGGAAAAACGATAACCAGTATATTTATCCACATTAAAAGTAAAGGAATTCTGATTTATGATTGAAGACTAAAAGGATGCCCAGTCTCCCTGTTATTTGAACATGTCCAGTGTATATTATATTTATTTATTGTATATAGTGTTCGTTGATAGATTTGGCGGAGGCTGTGTCCGATAAGCTGATGCTAGACTCGGATCAAATATCTGTCGGAACGTTCTCCATGTACGCAGCTGGACAGGTTACTCAGTTATGGGTGGTTCAGACAATGTCTGGTGGACACATAAATTGCTTTTTATATTTCTATTTTCACATAATCAAGAAAATTTCAAATCACCAAAAACTGTTTCTTCAAAAGGGCCGTCTGAAGCTTGTCTATCCGACCGCCTGAGGGCGCCGCTATCGCTAAAGTGAAACGTTTCCATTTTTGAAACAATAAAACGTATTGAATGCATTAACTTTAATGCTATTATAAGTCTGTTATCTGTTCTAGAATTTATATTAATCACAGTAATAATATTACTCGTAGCTACTAAAGAAAGGGCGACCGATTGTGTACTGGCTTATGTCACAGATATATTTTGTCCTTCCCCAAAGGCCTTTTACGGACCATCGCTTTATGTACGAACCTGGCCCCTGTTCATGTTCCGTCGCTTGAAGTTTTTACACAAACACCAGATCGATATTCTGGTACATTACTTGGAGCGATACGCGATTAAACCAAACTTTGTATTTACTTTTAACATACATAGATACACTTTACACGCGTATTTATAGTTATAAATTTACAAGTTAACATATAATATACTAGCGAAATTCGACCCGTGCGAGCCAAGCGATACGCGAACCCAGAAACGAAGGAAGAAAAAAGGAAGCGAAACAACGCCTGTGAAAACCTCGATACAACCAAAACAAAAACGTTGTGAAAACCCCAATTTGCAGCCATGAACAACAAAGGAGCCAATGGTAAGTGTTTCCGGAGGAACATCCGTCGATCCGGAGGGGTCGTTTTTTTACGCCCATAAGCTAGCGCGTAATTCGCGTAGCGGATCGATCTCCAGTAGCGCTTGCATGTTGGGTGGGCACAATTTCGGATGGTGAAATTGTAGTTCACGGTTTCGCCGTCTTCGGGATTGGAGGAAGTTGTGATTAATCCATTGAATGTGTAGTGCGCTGCAGTTATCGCAAATTGCGAATCATTTTCCTTTTCCGTGCATGATGATTCACAATTGTTGTTTGTACGCGCGTGTGTGTGTGTGGCGGGGGTTTTGAACGGAAGCTGCCTGTGCTACTACTTTTGCACGACTGTGAGCTGTGAACGAGTTTGTGGATTTAATACAGCCATCTCTTTCTCTCCTTCCTTGCAGGATATCCTACGTATGATGCTGCACAGCAGGCCGCATATCAGCAATACATGAACAGTCAGGTGAGTCACTGTCACAGCACGCGCAAACACTTGAACATTACGAGCTAAGCGTTTCTTTTTTTCGTTCCACCCTCGAACAGCTTCCTGCACACGCACAACTGCCGCCTTCGTACAACTCGGTGGTCACCAGTATGACGCCTACCTATCCGCCATATCCTCCCGGAATCGTGCCACAGCCGTTCTACGGTAATAGCTGGAGCGTGAACCCGTCCCCGCAGGCCCAGTTCGCACCGGCACCACCGCCCCCGTACGCGGCCACACCGACCGCCGTTGCGGCCATCCCGGCACAGCCGATGCATCCGCAAATGTATCAGTATCAGATTGCTACCGCACCGCCGCCACAGTCGGGCCAACCGCCCCAGGTCTACCAAACGCCCATGTATCCAGTTCAAGTACGAGACGTCACTTCCTGCTCCCTTGTGCCGTGGTATTCACACTAACAAATTTTCTCAACCAAAATCATTCACAGGGTGCCATGTTTGATGCCGGTGCACGGTTCGGTAAAACCGGTGGACAACCGTCGATTCCACCGCCACCACCGGGCATTGTTCCTAATGCGGCCCAGCTCGCCACAATGCAGGGCCAGCAGGTCGTGGTGGCCAAGAAGAAGAACAATTTTCTGCACGGTGGCAACGGTGGCGGATACACGTTCTGGTGAAGTGTGGGATAATGCAGCCGCGTTTTTTTGGTTGCTGCACCCGAAACAGGCTGAAAAGAAGGGGCGGATGTGGGCAGTGGTGGTGGTGGTGCCATGTGGGTAAGGAAATTGAATAACAGGGGATACAAATCGTAAGAGGTTTGTAAGAGAAGACTGCACACAATCGGAGCGTGTATGCGTGTGTGGATGGATGGAACGGAGAGCAATAAGGAAAAGATTGTGTTACCAGCACGTTGGTGGATGAAGGCTTATTGAATCGTGAAACAACGCATAAAGGTACGGTTTTGTAGCGTACATAAAAAAAGACTAGAAAACTTTAATGAATTTCAACATTTTGAGCATTTTTTCAAACCATATTCCTCAATCTATTTTATTTCGTTCGGATGCATTTGTTGCATTAACAGAGCACAAACCCGGAATTATTTGTCTTTCCATTTGAGCTGTGCTCTTAAACTACTGTTGCAAATTTCAATCTCGATCGAGTTGAACAGTTCCTTTAGTTGTCTTTATAGAGTTACAAAATGTTACTAGAAGAGAAACAGAAAACACGAAACAAACAATTATTCACTCGGAAGAACTTAAAATTGACAAACTTGTGTGTTCAAATTTAATGCAAACATGTGCAAGCAACATGAAAACCTATACACTGAACAACGTCTGACCGTGCGTATTGTGGTGAAAGATAACAATAAAAAGTACAGTCTGTTGTGTATGCTCAACATCGGTAAACGGTGCTACCGCTGTGACTAACTATATCAAAGTAAGCAGCAAGCATAACTTAGCAACAGTGGCGGCAACACAGACAGTGGTGCTAAACTTTATTCCGGAACCGGTAGAGGAGACGGAAGCTGTTATCTAGTAGCGGATGCGTAATAGTAATGCATTAACAAGCATATAACAATTTAGAGTGATCAAACGAACCCTTGTTCAAACATGCAAACTAGCGTTACAGCAGGATACAATCGAGCAAGTACATAATACATTATATAAACATCAATTAGACGGATTGCAGGGCTGACAAAGGTCCCGGCTAACCGGGAACCGGTAAATGATGCAATGGTACTAGTGCCCTATATAACAAAATAAACAAACCCTCGTTTACTCAGCACAAACGCAGCAAGAGGAGAGAACTTCCTTACTAAATCTTCTCTCGGAGTGAAAGCAAAAACCACAACTATAAAGCAATGTTGAAAAGCAAAACCACACGTGGAATGAAAAACAAGCAGCAAACAAATGCCTCTCGTTTTGTGTTTCGGGTAAAATGCCTGTTGATTACTGTTGGGAGTTCCTTCCCAACAACCAATTGCATACCAATCAGGCGAGTGAAATTAAACAAAAAACTTTACTTCTTTGTGATAAAGGAAAACCACCAAACCTCCGTAAGGGGGTTGGATTTACGGGTGGGCATTACAAAATTACACATGGACTAGGCTCAGTCTATTACGAATGAAAGTAGCAATTGGTTCTGGTAAAATAACAAAATTCAGGACAGCAGTACCCCACGTTCACCACCTCCTCAAAACGAAATCCCTTGTGAGCGAGAATGCGAAACGACCAAAATTTGAAGACTTCCAAACGAAAGCAAATCTAAATTACTGACTACAAACAGAGAAATAATACAACACATTGACTGTAGCGCCTTCTAAAGTTCTAAAGGGGTTAGGGAAAGCAGAAATACAACAAAAAACAAACAAAAACAAATATCAATTCAATAGCAGTAGTGGCGAAAACCCGCGGTGGAAAACCACAACACGTTACGAGTAGGAAACTAACAAAAAATGAACTAAGAACTACAGAAAAGAAGGAAAAGAATGGTAGTAGAATACCGAAAGGAAAAAGGAGAAAAAAAAACGAGGAACGATTCGAGAATGGATGATGATTAAACAATTACAATTGAAAAGTGATCTAGTTTGGCTGAGAAAACTTTATTCAACACAACAACAAGAAGAAAAAACAAACAAAATATATATACTTATATAAATATATACGTTGAAGCCCATATTCAGTGAGAAAGGAGAGAATGAGATGTGCAAAAACGAAGGAAAAGCGAAGGAAAAAAGTGAAAGATGGCGGACAACCTATTGCTTATTGCAATGAATGGTAAGGATGTAGGAATGGCAACAAAAAAACAAAAAAGGAATGCTTTAATAATTAGCCAAAAGCGAGGAAAGAGTATTAGCAATTGAAATTGAGCGACAAATGTGAGAAAACATGAACATGATCCAGTGAGAACAGAGAGAAAAGGGCAGTGAAAAGGCGCGGAGCGAAAAGAAAGGAAAAGTTTTTTATATATTTTATGTATAATTTACAATTTATCGGTGTTTTAGTTGCTGTAAAACAAAACATAAAGGATGCGCCTTTTATGTTGTCCTCAGCATAAGCAATTCTACGAAAACCACACCATCCCACTTGGGGGGACACATATGTGGCGCATATGTTTTGTAATCACACTTTTGGTTCCTTTTAACAATCGAACGAAACAACGGAACAGTCGGTTGTTGTGCGTGCGTCTGTGGGGGATGGATTTCGTTCAGTTACTACTCCGTTTCTCCCCACATCGACGCGACAGGCATCGGTAAAACAAAAAGTATTTCAACAAAAATGATAATGAATAAAGAAACCGAGAGAAACGAACAAAAAAAAAGGAAACCCGAAACATGCTGGCGATGAAAGAAGGTGCATTTAGTGCAGTTGAGAATTGCAACGCTTGGAGGACAACTGTTTGTCGGCAAACAACCATAATGGGTTGATTGTTGGTACGGTTTGTACGTTTGTATCAAGAGCTGCAGTTATTATAACGATGTTCTACATGACTTAGGTGAACTTATCTTTTTGTACTCTCTTTTCGAACTACGAGAATATTTGAGCCTTTTTGTAATGGCGTTAGATGGAAGATTGGAAAATTAATGCTGGAAAAATGCTTCAAGTCTTCATTAATACTTGATTGTGGGTTGTATAACAAGCCGACCAAATCATTATCACATATAATGAATAATTGCTGCTTTGTGCTCTTTGATGTACTTTATCCGCAATGTTTAACTGCTTTCGAACATTCTTCTAACAGCAGAACAGATGTCCCCTTAGTGTTCCTCAAAACTACGATGACAATGACCATCAACTCGTGTTTAGCCTAGAAAGATGGCTTGATCAGACTGCTCTTCAGCAGAGATCAGGAAGACGCGGTAGTTGTTTGAAGAATTTAAGAGATTTTGGGTCTCTTGAACCTCTTACGTCTCTGGAGACTCGATAGTGGTAGCATGCGATGATGACATCTTGGCCTGCTGCAACATTACTCGGTACCGCTCACGGTTTAGCGTCGTCGTCTGCTAACCCAATATCCCGGCCGTTCTGGAAGACGCATCAGCGCCATCACTCTCAGTTTGGGCCTACCATGCCTTCTCTGTCCATATGGACCTGGTACCGGAGCCTGGCAAGCCTAATTCACTGCACTGGCACGATGGTGAGATAACCGTACAGGTCGTAGAGCTCGTCGTTGTAGCGACTCCACCATTGTCCTTCCACACATACGCTGCCAAAATTTCTGCAGAGCATCTTCCTCTCGAACGCGTCTAAGAGGGTTTCGTCAGTTTTGGACAAAGTCCATGTCTCAGAGGCGTATGTGAGTACTGGGACTATAAAGGTTCTGTACAGTCCCAGCTTCGTCCGTCGCGACAGGTATTTTGAGTGGAGAAGTTTCCTCAGACTGTAGTATGACCGGTTGGCAGCCAGCACCCTTGCGCGCAGCTCAACGTCTATGTTGTTGTCGGTGCTGACTTTTGACCCCAGATAGGTAAAGTTTTGGACGACTTCGAAGTCGTGAAGTTTTGGCGTCAATCAGTGTTTGTTAGCAGGGTCGCTGGGTGTGCCACCATCATTTTGGTGTTTGCCTCGTTGATCTCCAACCCAAGGTTCAGTACCACATGCTCGATCCTTTGGTTGGCTTGTGCTATATAGGAGATGTCTATGTCATCAGCGTATGCCAAGATCTGGAGTGACTTATAGAAGATGGTCCCCGAAGTTTCCACCTCCGAGTCTCGGAAGATCCTTCTCTAGCGCCAAATTGAATAGGAAACAAGCAAACCCATCTCCCTGGCTCAGACCCTTGGTGGTAGCAAAGGGCCCTGAGAGTTTTCCAACCACCTTCATCTGGCATGTGATGTTGGTCATTGTCATTCGTACAAGCCTTCCGATTTAGGTAGAATACCTGCTTCGCCTGCTCATTCAGCTAGCCTACTCCTACTCCTTCTACGCACGTCTCCACTAACTTAGTCCAAGATTTATGTCTACAAAGGACTATGGGACATGCAAAAATGGCAGGCATGACCTAAGAGGTCGTTAGGCCAAAAAAAGAAGAAGAAGACGATCCTGTAACAGGCATCAGAGCTTCTCTACTACCTTGAAATAGTCTTCGCTACTATGCTTACCAGTCGTATCGAGAGCTTCCGACAAACAGATCTGATTCGGTCCATAAATAGACCATAGAAGGATATCGCAAATACAGTTTGTCGATCGTTCTACACCGATGTTTATTTATCATTCAAATTTTCTTAACAAAACAATAATGAAATCAATTTATTTTAGATCAGCTCTCCAATAACTAACCGTGTTAATGTTCCCTCAATCACCTTAATCTACGATTCTTTCTTGTCCGTAGTGTCCTTTTGTTTCCTTTGCCTTGTTCCCGGTGTTCCTTTCGATGCTTTCGTTGATTCCTCCTGATCATCGGACTTTTCCTGTTGTGATTCAGCTTCGGAAACGGCAACAGATGTTGTGGTGGTCGATGTGACCGTTTCTATAACCACTTCCTGATTCACAGGGTCCGATTTTACAGACTCACCGCTTTGTTGCTCTTCGTTTGTAGCAATTTTCGATGCTTCCTGTTCTTCGACGTTCGTCTCCTCCTGCTTACTGTCCTCTTTAGCGTCATCATCAACTACCGGCGCAACACTAGTTTCTGGTTCGTTTGCATCCAGTGTTTCTGTTTCCTTCACCTCTTCACCTTCATCCTGTTCGTCAGATTGAACCGTTTCGGCAGACTGAACTGCAACCTCAGCCGGTTTTGGATTGTTCCTGATAATAACATTTACCGGCAGTACACTATCTTCCAAATCGAAGGCAGGATCGTTCATCTGGGATGCGGTGATCGTAGGAGTGATAGCGACGTGTTCTATGACCGTGACGGTAGGTTCTTGCGATTGGCTCTGTTCCTGTTTCATTTCCTGGCTGCTTGTTGTTGCCTTGCTCACCGTTTCCTGGTCTTCCAGCTTTGCCATAGCCGCGCGGGACGAGCGTGTATTGCGGACCCGTGCAACCGGTGTTACCGGTTCCGTTTTGATCATCTTACGCTTGCTTTCGGACTTAACTGGTAGCTTTGTGTCCACCTCGCCACTGGAAGCGTTTGCTTCCAGCTGAACACGCTTCTTGTCCTCTTGTGCCTCAACGCTGCTTGTGGAAGGTTTCTCGCCACTCACCACAACCGCCGTACTGGAAACCTCCATGCCACCGGTGGTTTCGCACTCGCCCTCCGATTCGGATTCATATTTGCGCTTGTTAAAGGAACGCTGGGCCGGTAGCTCCATGTGCAGCGGACAGGTCACATTCTCGAACAAACCCGCCAACGGTTCCTGGCAAACGACACCACTCTTCTCGATACCGCACGCCCGGAACAGCACCTGCTTCTTGTCCTCCAGGATGTGTTTGCGGCAGTGCTTACAGCATGGTAGCGTCCGCTCACCACACTTCACACCACCCTCCGTGTACGAACACTTTGGCAGGGACGGTGGTTTCTGCTGCAAGCCCTCCGTTGCTTTGGCACGCTTTTCCAAATATTTACGCTGTAGAATCGCTTCCACACCGTGCTTGCGGTGATATCGATTCAAACCCTTCAGCCTCTCGTACAGCAACCGTTCCCGGGGTGTTTGCTTCACCTGGTCGTAGATGCTACAGTGCACGTCACGTTCGGCCCGTTGGTCTTTGAGATAGTTTCGGCGCCGTTCGCGCAACACGTGCTGCAGACGGTGAATTTGTTCGATGTACAGCGTCTGCAGACGGTACAGCTTTTCCTTGGTGATGCGCGTCACCTCCTCGGCGGTGTAGATGCCGGCGTGCTTCAGCGGATCATCGCCCTGAGAATCGACGCTTTCGTTGTCGGAATTGTCCATCTCGTGAGCCTTCCATGACGAACCGTACGTTGGATGGAGCATCTCCTCATCGTCGTCACTCGAATCGGAAGCATAATCCAGCACGATGCGTCCGGTATCGTTAATCGCAGTCACATCAACATCGACTAGAAGAAAAAAAGGAAACAATTTAAACTAATGGTTACCCGGATCGTAGCAGCCATGACTCAAGTGTATTGTACAAGCAAGGTGAGACGACGGTTTCGTGATTAAAATATTTACAAGGTTCGTTGACGTCTCTTTTTCAAACGACATTCCACCATTTCGCTCAAAAGCAACAAACAATCGGATTGCATTGTTCCCAAGCGACTAGCGCGAATAGATCAGCCGATTGATAGAACCAGTTGAAAATGGAACCACATTCATCCCGGAACTTGGGAGCGAAAATTTAATGCAATGCAGACGTACACAGCCTCGTGTGGATGCCTATATTTACCGTGCGTAAATAACAAATTGTTGCACAGGTTCTTGCACACGCGCCTAATTCCGCCTGTTTGCAAGCAGTATAAAAAGCGACCAGCCACTTCCGGCACACTCGGAGAACACTGCAAGAAAATGAAAGGACTTGTACTACTAACGCTGCTTGTCGCAGGCACGGCCCTCCTGGCCGAAGGACAGAACGTAAACGTCGTGATCACGGGTAACGCCGACGGCACAATTACACTCGCCACTTCGGACGGTTCGCAGAGCGTCACCGTAGCGGCCAACAATCCGAACCTGCTGACGGAGCTGACTACCATTATCAACACGATCATTGCTAACGCCTCTACGACGACTACCGCGGCACCGGCCACTACTGCAGCTGCAACGGTCACCGCCGCCACGACTGTAGCAACTACGGCCGCCACAACGGTTGCTACTACAGCCGCTACAACAGTCGCTACAACGGCCGCACCAACAACGACGACGGTAGCAGCAGCGACAACTACGGCCGCACCAGTAACTGGAACATGCGGACGGGGAGGTGGCTATCAAACCGGTTTAGGATTCGGTATCGGAGCGGGAATTGGACTCGGTGGATTGCGGTTGGGAGGTGGACTGTTCGGCGGAGTACGACCTGCCATTGGTACGGGTAGTATCGGAACCGGTGGCAACATCTTTACCGGTGGAAATCTCGCCACACGCGCCCCCATCGTGACGGGAGGAATCATCCCCGGAGCGATCAATCTGGTTGGAAATGGGCTTAGCGCTGGCATTAACACGATTGGCAATGTCCTGGCGGCGAAGACCAACTTCGAGGGACGTACCATCTACAACGGTGGTACCCTTGGCGGTAATTTGGCTCAGTCGGCTGGCAATCTGATTGGAAATGCTGCCGCTGGTTTGGGTAGCGCCGTCGGTTCTATTCTCGGTGGTGTACCGCGCCTTGGAGGTGCTGCTTCCCTGAATGCAGGCGCACGAGTGGCCTACCAGCGACCGTATGCGTATTAATCGAAGCAGTGTGTAAATACGCTAACACACTTCCAAATCGATGTAACACACAATCAAAATCTAAAATACACGGAACATTTGTCTGCAAAGCAAAGCAAGCGGCTCTTACCGAAAGGATCGACCGAGGGCGTTACGACGTCCACGTCCGTATCATCATCATCTTCGTGTACGGTTATCTTTAGCGGGGTGCTACTTCCCATGTAATGTTGCTTAGCTTTGTCCACCTTCACGTGGTGTGCTAGCCCGTGCAGTAACGTTTCCGTCGTCTCCACCGGCACCAACTTGCCGATGGTGGATTTCGTTTTCTTCAGCTGTGTCTGTCGGCTGTGCTCGAAACAATAGTTGGAACCGTAGTCTTTCTTAACGTCGTACTTTGGGGACGGCTCGAGGCAGCGGCGACCGTTCGGGAATTCATATTCACACTGTTTGTACGGTGCGTTCGGATCTTGTAGGATGTGCCGGAAGCAGTACACGTACGAGTCTACCCTTGGTAGCGTACATTCGTACTGTGTGTTTGCGCAGACTTTGGCTTTCTGTTCGATTTCTAGCTGGATTTGGGTCCGTAGTGCCTGAGCCTGATCGAGCCCTTGGCTTGCGCTGCCGCTCGGTCCGCTGCGGCTAGCCGTACGCCCTCCTGCTTGCTGATGCGTTGGTCCCATTGCTGGAGGAATGAAATGAAGCAATCATTTAAAAGAAACTCGATATATGATAGGATTGTAATCATTTACCTTTAATAAATATACTTGGAAAATGCTTTTTCAACAATGTTTTCCAGCCCGCAGCTTGGAAAAACACGCAATACGCGGAACGAAGTGACGCTTTGCTTTGGGAAAAAGGCGATGTGACAAAAAATATACCAGGCCGGTTCACAACAGGCACAGGACGCCATATTGTTGGCAGAACGATTACACCAACTGGGTGCCAAATCGTTCTTAATGTTTTCGGGTGCAAGTTGGCGAACTATTAATAAAAATAAGCTAGAAACCGGTATTTGAAATGTTTGTTTTATTGTTAAATTGTTTTTTACTTGAAATAGTGAGGCAGCGGAGTAATAAAATTACAAACAATTTGCTCGCATCTTTCATTCTTTATTTACCTTTGCGTTCCGTTCCACGCTGTCAAACCGCACCACATGATACAGCCCGCATGCTATAGTGACCTTGGTTGTGAGGTCGGCCATTACGGAGTGAAAAACATATTTGTGGAGTGCATTTTTCTACACCAAAATAATACCATCTAACTCACATACCAGCAGCTGGATTCGGTTGCCTTGCCTTACTGAACGTGCTAGCCACCGTTTCGGATAGTTTTTCAGCGAAGCAACGGCGGCCCAGCGCGTGCACGACACGATTTTCACAACCGGGCCCAAAGCAGAAGCCAAAGCCAGGCCGAGAGGGAGAGCGAGTCACCCCGAACATAAAGACAAGAAAAAAACGGCACGACACGACGTAAGAAGGCCCTCACTCGCTCTCGCTCAGTCCCACCTGTACCGTTTCCCCGTGATTCACGCTCGATAGTTGTTCGCTTTGCGGTCGAATGGCGTCTTGGGAAATTGGTGTGACGACAGAGGCTGTAATGAAATGATGAAATAATTGCCCTAACCCCCAAACTAAATGTGCGGCTTGAACGCATTTCACGGGTTTGCAGGAATTGACCGCGTGTGCAGTGGCGGTGGTGCGTGGAGGTGGCGGCGGTGTCAGTCTGCTTGCCCGATGGCAGGATTAGCAGCTGCATGTCCACTGTACGGACCCATTGGCGCCTAAGCTAGATTTCCCTTTCGCCCACTGAGGCTGAGAGCAGGGCCACGCAGGGAACGCAGAGCGTGCAAAAGTTGTCTGTGACGTTGCAAAACAAAAACCACACTGCCAACGATTGATCGCCATATTTTCTCTGTAAAGTAGGCGCGCGCGCGTCTGTGTGCGTGAAGACGGCGGGAGCTGTGTGCTTAACGGTAACACGTTCGATCTAGTGTGAGTACGGTCGATAAACAAGGGGTGCAAGCAAGGTTTTTGTGCGAGCGCGCGCGTGTGAGTTGTGTTTGTGTGCGTGCCTGAGGGAGTGCGTGCGCGTGTGTGTGTGTGCGTGAGTACTACGGACCAACACGCACACAGTGACAAACGGCTTGTTCGCAACGCATCATCTGCTGAAACGAGTGAAACAAGAAACGGTGGTGATACTAGTAGGCGGCTTCTATGTTTATTTCTAAACGTCACCAACCCCACTGCTGATGGATAAACGTAGAATTATAAACAACAACCTCAGCACCACTGTATCGCGCCTTCGGCTGACGAAATAACGGGAAGAGAACACACACCACGCTTACAATCAACCGAGCCGAGTCCGGGATGAAAAAAGC
Organism: Anopheles maculatus; assembly: GCA_002091835.1. NCBI lineage: Eukaryota > Metazoa > Arthropoda > Insecta > Diptera > Culicidae > Anopheles > Anopheles maculatus. Next base: position 380,520 of record KZ061626.1, on the reverse strand, counting down.
CTTGGACAGTATCCGAACACGCAGCAGAACGTAAGACACGTGTCACACCCGTTCGAGGACAAACTCGTGGTGACGTTCCGGTACGCGGCGTGGTTTGGTAGCAGGTCGAACTTGCACACTGGTTCCACAACCGGTCGGCGTGAAGGAGACAGTGCGACCGAGCATCAGCAGAAACCATCAACCTCCCCCACACCCTTCGGGAAAACCATCGATGGCTTCTGGTGGTAGCGCGAGCGGAACGACGAGCAAGAACGATGACTCGAAATGGTACTTTACGGCCGAGCAGCTGGCGAGCTCGCCGAGCCGCAAGGCCGGGATGGACGCGGATCAAGAGCTTATGTACAGACAGCGTGCTGCCAACCTGATACAGGATATGGGTCAGCGCTTGCAAGTGTAAGCATTCGGTTTCATGCTCTTTAGTTGCACTTTGTTCTTCCCAATGGCTACTTGATAGCGCGAAATAGCGGTACAAGAACCATCGGTAATCAGCCGCTTTTCTATCCTCCATAGATCTCAACTATGCATCAACACGGCCATCGTTTACATGCATCGGTTTTACGCATTTCACTCGTTCACACAATTCCATCGCAACAGCATAGCTGCCGCCGCACTATTCCTAGCAGCAAAAGTAAGATCCTTTGCCGAGCATTGTTCCGGATCGTGATTTAATACTAACCGTATCGGCATTTAACCCTCCTCCCACAGGTTGAAGAACAACCGCGCAAGCTAGAACACATCATCAAGGTGGTACTTCGTTTTGCGCCTTTTTAAGCCGATATGATGAAACCGCACGGAATGTCGTCTTCCGGGAGCCATCAAAAGATTCCCTCCTCATCGTCGTCTGGATCGCGTTCACGTTCCGAACGACCATCGGCCAGCCTCGCGTCCTCCGGTAGTTTGGCGGGACAACCGCCTCAACAACAGCAACCACCGCCACAGCACTATGGAGGTGGCACCAGTAGCAGTAGCAGTAAAGGCGCATCATCGATTGCATCGCACCGAGGCAGCATGCCGATGAACCCGTCCGGTGGTGCGGTGTCATCGCAGCGATCATCTTCAGCGGCAGGGTATCAGCAGGGACACGAGGGAAGTAAATCCCGCCAACAACCATCCTCCGTCGCCGGTATGATGCAGGCAAGCGGTGGCGGTGCGCCAACCAGTGCCGTTGGTGGTGGCACGTCGTCATCCGGCTCTTCGGCGTCCATGCATTCCGGTTACAATCAGATGAAGGCGGAACGGCACAGCAGCAGTGGCCAGAAGCTTCCACCGAAAGCCGCTGCGTCCGGTTCTGCCGCTGCACCCAATTACAATGCGAAGCATCAGCAGCAACCACCACCTTCGTCTCTCTTTTCGCATCCGCCAAGCTACAACCAATCGATCAGTGGCCGTGCATCGAATCTTCCCCTAGCGGAGCAGCAATCGTCGTCGAGCGGTAATAGTAGTAGTAATCAGCCAAAAACGGAACCATCTTCCTTCCGACTGCTGGACGAATCGATCGGACGTCTAACGGACCCGATGCAGATGTGTACGCCACCGAAGCAAAGCAAACCGTCGTCAATCTTTAGCCCGGACTGGAAAGATTCGCAGAACGAATCGTTACCGGCGAACTCCTCGCTGCCGTCGGGTAAATCGCGATCGAGTGCGCACTACGGCAATGTGCCGGGAGCGACATCATCCGATCGGCTGCTAAAACCCCCGAAGGGAAGTCCTAGCAGCAAGAAGCAACAGTTGCAGCAGCAGCAGCAGCAGCACCACGGTTCGACGATGGGATTATCGCGCTCCGATACGCAAAAGAAAGAGCGACGTTTGGACAGCACCGCCGGACAGCAGCAATCGACCGTTTCCGGCAAGCATCCGATGATGGCACACGCAGACAAAAAATCGCTGCTGCCACCGAGTTCCTCTGGCGGCGCGTTGCCGATGGTCGGTGGCAGCAATAGCATTAGCAACACTGGTAGCAATAACGGTAGCAATAGTCACACTAGCCACAATTTGAAACGATCATTGGACGGTACGGTACTACCTCCGAATGCGCTTGCTGGCAGCGACGGGTCAGCGCACGGTAATCTCGCCGGTAACGGTGCGCCTGGTTCGATGGCAGCCAATACTCATTCCAGTAGCAGCAGCAACAGCGGTATGTCTTCGCAAGCGAAACGACCGCACCCGAGTAGCGAACAGATCCGGCAGGACGATGGGACCGATTTCCGGGAGCAGAAAATGCGCCGAACGGAACAATCCTCCAGCTCATCGTTCCTGTCGGCCGGCTCACCGTCCGACCAGCTGTTTAATTCTTCCTTCGATCTGGCCAGCACGTTCGACAAAATGGACGATTCCTCCTCGTTGTTTAACTTTAACGATCCCGGCTCGCTACTGTCGCAGCCGCTTCTAAGTGATTCGAAACCATCGACGCTTGCAAAGAGTGGCGGCATCTTTAGCAACACGATCAACGGTATCGAGACAAACGCCGCGCTGGTGAGTAGCTTGCTGAAGGAAAGTTTGTTTAACGAAACGCCAAAGTTTGGCTCACTTTACGGTGGTGCTGGATCGGGCGGGAACGAACCTACCGCCGGTGCTGCGACACGCTCGGATGCTGTCGATACAAAGCCTACAATCGACCCGAGTGTTGCCGCGATGGACACGAAACCACCCATCCCTTCGATGGATAGTTTACACGCACTTCCACCGTCGTCTGCAGGCGGCCAACAGCAACAGTTGCCAACGACTGCGAGTGATGCCGCGGGTCCACCTTCCTATCCATGGGCAACGACAAATGCGGCGGCGACCCTTTCGAGTGATACTTCCGTTAGTGTTGGTGCACCACCGCAAGCGAGCATACAACCCGCAGCACCGACTGTTTCCGCGACCGATCCCACTGCTCAACCGCCAACTGCGGCAGCAACGACAGCCTCCACCGCTTCCGATCCCGACACGGACCAGGGTGGGCATAGGTCTAAATCGGAAAAGAAAAAGAAAAAGGAGAAGCACAAGCACAAGGAAAAGGACAAGACAAAGGATCGCGATCGGGAGGAGAAGAAGAAGCACAAAAAAGACAAAGATAAGCATCGGGATCGGGAACATCGGGAGAAAGGTGATCACCATGCTGCGGGTGGTGGCATCGGGTCGGATGTTGGTGGTGGTGGTGGTGGTGTTGGTCATCCGCACGGCGGAACGCATTCGGCACAGGATCCACCACCCGGCCCGATTAAGATCAAACTCAACCGGGCGATCATTCCACCGGTAGTGGATGGGCCTGCCGGGAGTTCGGCGAACGATGGTTTGAAGATAAAAATTCCCAAGGATAGACTGTCCGGTTCGTCGTCACTGCCCGGTGGACCAACGGCGGGTGCTTCATCGTCTGCAGCTGGTCATGGTGGTGGTGGTGGTACGTCCCATGGTTCCACCGGTGTTGGCGGTGGATCAGCGTCCTTGAAGTTGAAAATTTCCAAGGATAAGATAGAACACTACAATATAAGCGCTTCAAGCGATGCGATTGAACAGCAGCAGCAGCAGCATCTTACTGCCACGGGTGGACCCGGTGCCGGACTAGGTGTAACATCGGGCGCAGGCATTGGAATGGGAGGCAATGCACTCGGTGGTAGCAGTAGTAGCAATAAAAAAAAGGACAAAGATCGTGATAAGGATCGTGAGAAGAGTAAGTCGAAATCATCTAGCTCATCTACGGAACACGGCAATCGTCAAAATGGTGGCGGATCGATGGTTCCCGGAAACAGCAGTAGCAAATCATCTAGCAAGGTAAGCAGCAATTAGTGAAGCATTCTTTTTGCTGGTACTCCCCGATATCCATCCCACTCTACCGCGTCTCTTGCGGCTGGGCTCTCGGGCGTTCCTCGGGACTATATTAACGCTCACTCGGTACATCGACGAGCAGTTGGTGCTTACTGCACTTTGCCAGCTAAAGCACTCCTTTTCTCCTGGTCCTGACGGCATCCCTTCTTCCGCGCTTATTGACGCTAGGGAGGCGATTGCTCCTGTGTTGATTCGCCTATTCACTAGGTCGGTTGCTACAGGAGTTTTTCCCTCTCTTTGGAGATCAGCTTGGCTGATCCCAGTCTTTAAGAAAGGTTGCCGGACGTCGCCCTTAAATTATCGAGGCATCTCCATCCTTTGTGCAGCGTCTAAAGTCCACGAGTCTGTGATCTACTCTTCTATCCTTCCTATTGTTTCCCCGTTAATCCCATCCTCCCAGCATGGTTTCATGCCGAGACGCTCTACCCGGTCGAATCTTATGTCGTTGATGATCGATCTGTTTCCACACACAGTCGCTGGTAGGCAGGTTGACGTCATCTACACAGATTTTAAAGCTGCGTTCGATTGCTTGTCGCATCAATTGCTTATGGCAAAGCTCGAGCGAATGGGTTTCGGTGGAGCCCTTCTTCTCTGGCTCTGTTCCTTTCTGAAGGACCGGTCATACAGGGGTAAGGGTCGATGGGGCCCTGTCTGACCCATTCATCAGCAAATCTGGGGTTCCTCAGGGTAGTGTCTTGAGTCCTTTACTGTTTTCTCTTTTCATCGCCGACTGCATCCAATCGCTTCCCCCAAACGGGTGTCTGTTGTACGCCGACGATGAAGAAGAAGTCTTCGTCCCGCGACTCCCGCTCCCTCCAATCCTACATAGATGCTTTCGCTGGCTGGTGCATATCCAACGGGCTCGTTCTTTGTGTTTCGAAGTGCTGTGTAATTTCGTTTGGACGCTCATCTTCCAAACACTTACATCAGTATCGGCTCTACGACTCAACACTTCCGCGAGTTTTCTTGATCAGGGACCTTGGGGTGTGGCTGGACGACAAATTGTCCTTCGAGTCGCATCTCAACTCGGTCCTTGAGCGGGCTGGCAAGGTGTTGGGTCTAATCTCTCGTATGTCCACCGAGATTCGAAACCCCGTTATGCCTGAGAGCGCTGTACTGTTGCTGGGTGCGCCCTATCCTGGACTACGCCAGTGTTATATGGTCGCCCGCCGGTGTCACCGCTATGGATAGGTTGGAGAGGGTGCAGAGGAAGTTCACGCGAATAGCCGCTAGGCGTTTACTGAACGACCCCAGCACAACCTTGCCTTCTTATTCGGAGCGGTGTCAGCTGCTGGGTTTGGTTAAACTAGAGGATCGTCATGGTCATGCTCGCAAGTTATTTATTGCCAACATCCTGCTTGCCAACATTGACTCTCCCGCCCTTCTGGCAGCTATCCCTTTATATGTCCCTTCCCATCGCTTACGTGTACGCCCTTCCCTTCTTATCCCTTTTTGTCGTACGCGGTTTTCCCAAAGCGATCCATGGATGCGTGCGTTACTGGCATTCAATTCGGTTGGTGATCTGTTTGATCACAATATTTCTATTAATTGTTTCCGTTCCCGTCTTTTGTCATCCTCATCCTAAAGACTTTTTATTTGCTTTCCCAACCACAGTTCCGCCTGCTCATTTTGTGTTCTAAGATTTCTGACTTTGTATAGCCCTTGTGGCAAACAATTTGATTAATAAATAATAATAATAATAATATACGCCATACTCGAGGTACGCGTGGCTTACAGTTCAATATTTTCCTGTTTCTTTTCCAGAATCTATCCACTTTATCGCAACAGCAATCACACCCCCAACAGCAGCAACAGCAGCAGTACGGTATATACAATGCAAATCAATCCATGACGGCTGCTGCTAGCGCTCCAATGGCAGCCGCCGGAATGGTGCCGGGCATGCACGGTGGTTACCATCATCAGGCCGGTTTCGACTATCTACAGCAACAGCAATCGGCAGCAGCGCTCCAGCAGCAGCAGCAACAATTCTATTCCCAATATGGTCAGTTTGGGCAGCAGCAGCAGCAGCAGCAACAGTTTCAACAACAAATGGCCGCCTCCGGTGCCAGCTCGATGCTGCTGAACGCATCCGGGGCTGGCGTTGGTGCAGGGATGATGGGTAAGCTTACCGGACAACCGGGCACGGCGGCGGCGGCGGCGACGGGCATGCAATCGTCCTCGTTGCCACCGTACTACTATGGCGGCGGTTCCGGGGCGGCCACTAATCAGGGTGCTGGTAAAAAATAAGACTGGCCCGTGCGTGCCGAGAACCATATTGTTGCGTGTTTGCGTGTGTCGATTGTCCGCCCCGCGTTGTTTCCCGATTGTAGGCCGGTTCTCGAGGCTTATTTTGGAAGGTTTTTTTTTTGTTGTTGGTCGTCGCCCCGTTTTGGTCCAGTTTTGTTAGAGTTTTTTTTTTTTAGAATTTCTATGTACATACTTCGTATCGATTTATTACTATTTCAAACTATTGTGTTTAATAAGCAAGTTACGCGACGCATCATGTCTAATGCAAGCGTACAGCAACACAAAAGGGGCGCGGTCCTGTCCTTTTACAGTGATTTTCTAGGCCAAGAACCGAGAATCTTAAGGGGACCGTTGTATGTATGAACCGTTTTTAGATGCCTATTTTACGTTTATTTGAGTTACGAATATACATTAAACGAAAACTGCGTAGAAGAACAAAACGAGAGAGGCAAAAAAAAACAAACAAACAAACAAGTACTGTTAAATGTTTACCAAGTGCGCGTTAATAGCAGCTATAGCTATCTTCTTTTTTTTCTAACATATTTTTAACTACCGTTAATGTTATTTGCGACAACAAATGCAAATGCTAAAAGCGTTTCAAAGGGGGGGCTAGATAAATGTTTCCTCCTTCCCCCACAAACACACACACACGCAACCAGGAGATTAAGATGTGTACCAAAAGACGAGTGCGTTTGCAATGTCCCAAAAACTCTAGGGCCCGGCTCTAGCAGTGGTCTAGCTGTAATTGTGTATTAAATGGAATCGATGTATCCGGTTAGGATATCACGAAAGTGTGAGAGAGAACTGTACGAAGCAAGCGGTGCTGATCCCAGTTGTAAGCGGTAACCTCCCCTGGCAGCAAACTGGATTGTGTCGTTTACCTGCTGCCTATTTCGACGGAATTTTATGAGTTTTTTGCATAAGCAAAGGGGCAGATTTGGTTTGTTAAGCCGTGTAATTCAAACTATTTTCGAGAACACAGATGTAAAATGGTTAGACTGATGTCGGCCACCGTGTGCAGAAGCGATTGTGACGATTTAATTTAAGTTAGTAGAAGAAAAAAAAACATAACAAATTGAAGAAACAAAACAAACAAAAAAACAAACAAACATCTCTTATGATTGTCCAACGATGCGCTGTTTTGTATTCATCACCACATTCGGTAAGCTTCTTAGAAGTGTAATTTTGGGAACGTTTTATATTTTCTCTTTCTCTCTGTTGTTAAATGATGCATTAACTCTTCAGTGCTTCTTCTTCTTCGGCTCACAAATTATGAGTAAAAACATTTTGACAGTTAAAGTCTTGAACAGAAAATATACTGAGAGCCATGGTTGTGTGTTAGTCTCATTGATGGAAAATATATAAAACGGCTGAGACGAATAAAATGTGCGGAAATATCATCTCCATTCTCCGTTAGGCTTCAAAATTTAATCACGAGTCAGAGACTCGTCGAAGAGCGGGGTAATAAGTAGTACGAAGGGTTAATGATATTATCAATTCAAAACAAAACAAAGCAAACAAACAAAAAAACTTTAAAAACGGTGTAAAACTCAAGACAAAAAAAAACAAAACAACTAAAATTTAATCTATTATAGTGAAGAAACGGTTCCACAATGTGAAAGTTATTCAAAAGTTACACAAAATTGATGAAGGGGGGAAGAGACGATACAACCATTATATCAATACGGAGAATGGATATGCAAAAAAGAGAAGAGAACGAGGAACGCATTGAAGTGAAGATTGGTGAAATGCTGCTGCTGCTGCTGCTGCTAGTTGGTAAGCTGCGTCTGGTTTGCTGTTTGTGGTTAAGCGGCAGCGGAACGGAATACGTTGATCCTGTGACAGAGAGTCGGTTGAATAAAGGAAGCGATTAAGCGGGACGATAAAATTTGTGCATATTACACCCATTTATTAACCTCTCTTGGATGCTCTTAACCTTCTTGTTCAAGAATCATTACCGCTCTATAAAAAGGCTAATAATCCAGTACACAATCTACTCGCATTACCAATAATATCACGCGGAAGAGTGCCGGGAGAAGCGATTTAAACTGAAATGCTTACAAACAAAAACAAAAGAAGAAGAAGCAGCCCGTTGAGAAATGTGGCTATACAGACTGCGGGAAAGCAATAGAAATAATCCTAAACAAAAAATGTCGAACGAAGCAAGTTGGGATAATCCTACAATTTACACAAACACACAAACACACACCACACATGTAACCAATGAGTCGAAATTAGTGAAAAAAGAGACGCACTTAGCAAAAACAAGAAAACAAAATAATGCGTAAAAATACACAAACTAAGTAAATAACTATTGAAAACAACTACATATTGACTAGAGAAAAGTTGCAAATGCAAACGGAAAAAAACACAAACACATTAATAGTGGAAACAAAACACACATGTGAAGCAAACGGATACAAAATATTCAAACCAATTTATGCTAATTAACCCACATACATACACACACACACATAACAAAACACTCGAACTGATAAGTCTGATAATTAGATGGAAACTTTAGTAGATGTCGGAGGTGAAGAAGATTATAAGGTGGAATTTGCATCAGCAGCGTGTGGATGTGTGCGCGATAGTTAGTCCATTGAGAGTGAGAAATGAGAATGAGTTAAAGAAGAAGAAAAAAAAAACACACACACACACATACAAAAGATAGTCCAGAAGGAGGGAAACAAGAAAAGGTAATAACTTCAAAGAAATATATAATTAATTTGTTAACAAAAAATAAATGAAACATACACAAGCGAAAAATACTTTCGGTAAAGAAAAAGGATTCATTTGCCCAAGCATTGGCGAAAAAAAAGGAACACAATTGGACGTATTAACCGTACGGTGATTATCTGTTCCATCACCTACCTAATTACAGGTGGAGGTGGTTTCTTTTGAAGGGAAGTGAATTTTAATTGGGCCGTTTCTGTAACGCTAAATGATAAATAGGAGAATTTATCCTTCATCCAGCATCGCTAGCAATGTCCTGTGTGGCAATATGAAGAGAGAGCGAGAGAGAGAAGGAATGCGCATTTGCAACCAATATAGTTCTCGGTACGATGTTTCCTGATTATTTGATCGATCGGTCGCCATGATGATGGTGCGGTTTCGAGCAAAGGGATATAACTACTAACAACCAAACACTATTTAACGTAAATCAACTAAACAAACCTACAAACAGAAGAAAATACAAATAGAGCAAAAGAGGTAAAAGAATAATGGTGTTGCTGATCTGAACGAACAGAGAAGAAGACGAGCGAAGAGGAGAAACACAGCCAATCGCAAACGCGTGCGGCAGTAGTGTTCCCCGGGCGGGCGTGATTTGAAACAAAAAAGGGAAATAAAAAACAAACAAACAATGAATGAACTAAAGAAAAAAAAATCAATCGAACGAAAGGTGAACTTAAAACGTGTATATTCATTAAGCTTTTTTTTTTCTCCCTATTTAAGAATGAAGTAAAGTTAGTGGATTTGTTTTTTAGTGTAACAAATTATGGAACGCGCGTTTGCGCGCTTTTTTCCATCCGTTTTTTTTTTGTTTTGTTAATTTAAATAAATAAATTAGGCAAATACAATTTATCGCTGCTTTGTTTTTTTTTTCTTTTCCGTTGTTTTTACTGCTAATTAAACATTAATTAATCGAATGTTTTGAATGTTTTGCTTTGGTTGCTAACGTTATCTGTTACGGTGGGAAGGCGTTACCAAACCATTACAGGTGCGTTACTGAACCAATTGCATGCAAGAAGTCTTCAGCAGCGTCCAAGCAATCACAGTGTGAGAAATGAATGGATGTGCAAAGGAAGAAACATTAAAATTGTTGTGAAAAACAACGAAAAAAGAAAGAAAAGAAAATGGTTGAAATATCACAGAAATAAAGTTTTTTAAATGAATAGAAACTTTAATACAATAAGCATCGATTTCGATAAAGATAAGAAATAAAGCCAAACAAAGACATGTGACGATTAAGGGACATACTCACTAGTCACTACCATCCAAGAACGACAGGTACTCTTTATTTAAAAGATTTTAATTTTATCTGAACTTTTTTCTACACTTTCACATTGAAAACGTCTTAAATATGTTATTAAAAATTGTACATTTGCGTACAAAAATAAAACAAGGAGTATATCATGATTGCTTGTTCACGCTAGCTCTATACGGTGTATTCCATAAAATACTTTCATAAATTACTTGAAAAAAGCTGAAAATATGGAATATTATAAAACACTTTATAAAGGCTTTGGCACAGTTCTCCATAAATTAAAGTAAAATCAACCGACAGCAAACCTGACGTCGGGCACTCGCGCCCCACTGTACCCTAGCACTGTTGCAGGGGTTTTCACATTACACTCACGTTCGGCAACGGTACCATCATTCACCGCGTATCGCTTGCCGGTCTCACATTCTCGAACGAACCACCGAACGTGCCTAACGCAAGGAAGTTCGCTGTGACCGCGGTGCCGAGTTTACCGATCGTGTGTTGGCAAGTTAGTGTTGATATTTTGTGCTGCGCTTTACACGTGAATCAATCGGGACTCGTAAGCTCAAAGCGCCAAACCGAAACCAAACATTACTGTGCGTGTGCATTACTAGCCCGACTTGGTTTGGTGTGTTTGGTGTACGTAAAGTGTGTGTGTTCATTAGTCGTTGCGCCCGCCGAAGGGTGTGCGGATTTTCCCATCCCGGCGCTATCACGGAACCACCACCGGGTTGCGGGGGTTCCAAGGTTTTGTGAAGCGTGGTCGGCAAACGTAGCCGCGTGCCTGGCCGCACATTCATTCGCTCACTGCACATTAGATGCTCCAGTTTATTCATACAGTTTGTGTGTGCGTGTGTGTGTGTGTGGTGATGTTTTGTATTCTTCTTCGACGTTAGCTTCTGTTCCGTTTGGGCCACTCATTCGTTTCTTGTAGTGTGTTTTTGTTGTTTTCTTTAACGTTGCATATATTAAGTGCGTGTATTTGCTTTGCATGACACAGGATCGACGATGCAGCAGTTGTTGGTAGAGGGAAAAGGGGGGGGGAGTTGCATTAATCGGGACGCGAATCAGGCAAAGGCAAGGAATTTTAAGTGAAATTTACACACGGAGTTTGGAACTGCAGCGTGTTTGTGTGTGGGGTGACAGTGACTCGCAGTAATAACTAGATTACTACTACTGGTGAATGCCGTGCAAATGAAATATTGATTTGTGTTAATTAAAGCTAAAAAGAAAATGTTATTATAAGAAGTTACAACTTTATATAGAAAATTGATTAAGAATTAGTATCATTAAAAAACAACATCAAACAATAAATTAAAACAAGAATTTCGCAATTCAAACACAATTTAAGCACATAAAACACCTCTAATCAACCAGGTGATTTCTTGCTTATCTGCCGCAAAAAACCAACCGTTCTGTAATAAATACGGTGTGACAACCGATAAGGCACGGTACGGCTTCAAAGCACAGCTAATCTCAACCGCAACGCCCAAGGTGCAAAAGGAAGGTGAATGATCGATGATCGTTCGATCGATGCTTTATCTCGTGCATTGTTTATAAGAAGAAGCCTACCGGAGTGTGTGTGTGCGTGACAGTTTGTGCAATTGTTTTATTTTGTTTTTGTTCTATAAAAAATCATTCCCCATCCCAACAGAGCAGTACAAACAGTGCAGTGTAGATAAAAGAGTACCCTTCATTTTTGAATCAGTTTCTGTTGGTGCAGCTGCTGGTGAACGTCACGATGTCGATGAAAATGCCTTCCCTGGAGGATGACCAGCGATTTGCGCTGATGAAGGTAGGTTTTCCAATAGGAATGGGGATGAGTAGATGAGTATGTACGAGAAGCGGGGGTTTCTATCGAACTCGGTTGCGATAAGATAAGCTATTTATCAGCCGCTCTATCGCCAACCATGCCTTTACAATCGGTCCAATCCCCTCCGGTATATTTACGTATTTGCGCACAAACTTTTGTCAATCCATGCGTTGTTTTGTACGTTGCCGCCGGGGTATTATTCCCGATAAGAAGTTGTCGCGTTTCCTTTTGTACGATTCGATCAATCGGACCACGTAGAGAAGGAGTTAGAAAGTTAAGGTTAAGGGAGCTTCTGGTTTGTTGATGATAATCCTCTAGGTGTGGTGAGATGGAGGGTATTTGAGAGGGCACACCCTACTGTTTTGTGTGCATGTGTGTGTGTGCAATTTCATGCAACGTTGCGTTTATTATTTCGTACACTCCAAAACCCAATGAGAGTGTTCCGGTTTCGTCGGGCGTCGATCGGGGTGTGCGATCGTGTCGTACAATTAAAAATCGGTTTTCCGGTACCTACCGTGTGCGGTCCTCCCCTTTTCACCAACCTCTCCCACCGTGTTTCGTTGCTGTGGGCCCATATCGACGCACCTGAACCGACGTACACTATTGTTTAAGCCGAATGTTTAGTTGAAGCGTGTAAAATTAATGGCGCCCGATATGATACGACACAACCGTACGATTGGCAAGTATCCGGGAGTGTATGGTGGGGCTTTTCCCAGCGATAGCGTATGGGGAGAATGTGGCGGACACGCTGAGGTTGACAATTTATCTGTCGATCATGAGAGATTGGCGCGCTTGGGTTTTTGGGCACTGAGGGGGAAACAAATACGTGGCGACTGCGTGACTGATTGAGTCTGATTGGTAGGTGGTCACAGTCGGGACGGCTGTTGTGATGAGCGGTACACGTATAATCGGGCGCAGGTGTACAATTATACTGATCGTACTGCGAGATTTGATGAGGAACATTGGTTATTTAGAGACATGTATGTGTGTTGTTTAGTTTGTGCATAGATAAAAGCGTCAGCAGTCCGTTTGCCCACATCGAATCATAACAAAATTTACTCATAAAATGACAATGCGCATATTTGTTTTATCGGGCTGACTTGCCTGTTTCGTATCGCTTCTCATTTTATCGCACAGTTTTTGAACCTTTACAACTGAAAGCTTAAAATGATTAGCTAAAGCTAGCACCAGGCAGTAAAGATAATGGTAATCTGAGTTATTTTTACAGTGCAAATCGAAGAACAGTAATAGTCCACATACGAAAACAGACTAAATAAATATTAAACTACATTCTATCGGAAGCTTCCGAACTCCCATTAACGCCGACAGCAGAAAACAAAATTAATCATGTTCGGTCAATTGAGCAGCGCTCTTGATTCGGCTATCCTTCCTTGTTTTCTGCAAGGCTGCAGCGTTCATGTTCTACAACCTCTAACCGAGCACAAAGCATTCACCAAAGTAGCGCTTGTGTGCCACTTTTGTTTTTTTCTTCCCCACCAGTCATCCGTTCTTCTGCAGCCCCGTTGGATTATAGTTATGATACTGTTGATGGTCATAGGCCGTCACCTGCCTTGGAATGGCGTCCACCGACAGGCGTCCAATTTTGTGTTGTTTATGAGTCAAGGATGGTGGATGGCAAAGCTTTTTTGGAAAACCAGCGTGTCGCTGTATGGTTTTTTAGAGCCTTCAGCTACCGGGGTAAACACGTGGCGCACGATACATAAGGAAGTGCAACGGAAGAAGACTTTTGTTTGGCTTGTTTTGGTACAGTTTTGTTTGCAGTATCATGTGTTAGTGCGTTCGAGGAACTAACGTTATGCTTTTTGTTCGTTTTAGAGCCGTCGCTTTATTGCTTTCGTTTCATATTTGGCACGGTCTGTGTGTGTGTGTGTTTGGACGCTCTACTGAAGCTCGTTTCCGTAACCTTGAAGTCGACGCCGACGATCGCAAGTTTCTGGTGGTAGAATAGAGATCGGGTTTTGGTACACATTTGCTACAGAAAATAAAGACATGTAAACCGGTAGCATTTTAATGAGTAAAGATTAATTTTTCCTGATAATTATTATTCACTTTTAAAAACCACCATGTGTAACGGTAAAAAATGCGTAAAATTGAAAATAATTTTAGTAGGCTGTGTATAAACAACGCTCCACAGTAGTTGAAGTCTTTCGTTGCTATGGGCAAGCGACGAACCCTCGCCGCACGACTGTAATCGCCACCGCATTGCCAATTGTTTGCGATGAGAAAACAATTCCCGGCGCAATTTGCTAACAATACAAGCTGCAACGAATAAAAGTATCGTTTCATTGATTTGATAAGAATTTACAATCATTGTAGGGAAAGGAAGGTTGCGTGTAAATGAGCGGAATGACGACAATTCCGAAAGGATGGAAGCATTATTAAGGCTGGGACACGGGGGCTATCAGTTCATTTATACGCGTCATCGGGTAGACTATAGATTAGCGAATGCTTCTATCGTTCCCGACGGTTCTAGAAGTGGTGCCGTTTCTTCGTCGATGAACGTTCCTCTGGTCGGTTAAAGCTGGCAATTATTTTGACATTAAATGCTTAATTAGTCCACCCTGTGGGTGGTAGCGTTGTGCGAGATGATGGTGTGGTATTGATTCAGGAAGTGGATCATCAGTGTAATTATGGTTTAATTTTGGTTAAATTATACACAAATAGTGTGGTGATTGGGTTCAATGCTAGGACATTGTGTTATTAACGATAGAAAAGGCTCTTTCTTTGATGTATTTTTTAAATATAATTTTTACATTTTATCCTCTTTGATAGTTAATTCTTGACATATTTGGTAGTAAACTTGTTCTGTTTTAAATGGTAACAAATATGTTTCTAAATTCTTCGTACGTTAGCTAACTAAATAAGTATTTATTTTGCAAGTCAAAGTTTGTCGATCGATTTGGCATGTCCTAAAAGAGTTTACACTCAAATTAAACTACACTATCTACATTTTATCTTTAACTTGTTTACATGTTTGACCTTTATAGTAGATTTATTTCTCAGAGAATTTCGTTTTCTTTGAAAACTTTTACAATGTATGGTAAAATAAGCAAAAATGATCGATTTCCTAGATAAAATTGAATATAAAAATCATTTAATTAAATAAAAGCTTTTCCCAAACCCAACAGTTTTTAAAAAGTGCCTAAAGAAAAGGTGAAAAGGCAAGCATGAATCTTTTAAAATCATTTTAAAAATGGAATTTTCGATTGCCAATCAGCAGGGTTCGTCGCTGAGAAAGCTACAAAAGACTTCAACCATTATTGACCGGCGGCAAATATTTCAGCATTAATTCCTTCTCATTGTATTCCTCCTTTTTATTTTTCTACTTTTCTGTGATAGCTAGCAGGGTTCGTCGCTGAGAAAATTACAAAAGACTTCAACGACTTCATACCTAAATCGTATATTACAGCCAGTTTTCTCTCTCTCGTCATCCTGGTGCGAAACAATTAAGATCAAAGATTGGGGGTGACCATAACCATTCTACTACTGGTGCCGAATGCGCCCTCTCACACAAAACAAGATCATCTATAGACTGTAATTATCCTACCGCTTACAATATCTTATGACCCCAAACCAGTAACAGTCAGTTGGTCAACCGAATCGGAACCAAAATGTCGGTGAATGCCCTAGTCTCGCTCTAGACCGGTGGGTCGCTTGGGAAACAACATTGCCCAGACACAAGCACAGGCGATCAATTCGCGACTACCTAGTAACCGGTGGTCGAAAGAGCGACCGATTCACGATCCCTGGCTCGACCCGGTGCCTTACCTTGGAAGATCGAACGCTCGGAGCAGCTATGCAAATGTGGAACGGAGTTTGGGAGATTTGATGCAGCCGGCTAATGGGAATGTTGAACCCAGTTGCCGGTTCGTCAAGGTCTTCGGGGCACAACATTGCTGGGAGCTACGCTGTTTTATGTGGGCGATTGTGGGTTAAAAAATTTGTTTAAGAGTTTGCTTTTAATAAATTTTTAACTATTTTTTTTTGTGAACAATTCAAACTACAACTTCCTCAGCATGCAAAACCCGCGCTATTTCTAAATAATATGCAAAGCGCGCTGACTTTTCCCCCCATATCGACCCTTCGGCTGACGACACTCAACACACAACACACGGCCCGGCGCCTTATGGCCAGGTGTTATGCTAGCAGTAAATAATCAGTCACGGTGCACGGGGCCTTACGGCATGGATGCTGTTGCGCGATCACTAACGGCTTAAGTTGCTCTGGTGCGGGCTGCAAAATGAAGGCACCCCACGGGTACCGCAGAGCGCTTAGAAAAAGTTGCTCACCTTCGGTGCCGTTTTCCGTTTTCCAGCCGTACCCAACCGCGGTACGGTTCCCGCCGGATGTGAGCCGCACTGCAGGCAAGCACTGGCTGATGGGAATTATCCGCCAGCCCGTGTGCAGCAGCACTGCAACTCAACCACAGCTAGTGCCATCCAGTTTGGATGCAGTTTCCAGCGCGTGGCCCACCACTGCCGCGTGTGTTTTGGTTCACGGTCGCGATCTATTGCGAAATATGTGCATGTGTATCGGTACACTAGGGGGCTTTTTTGGGGTTGGGTTAAATGCTGGCCCCTAAAAACAGGTTCCCGCAAGAGGGTGAGAAGTCAATGTTGAACAGTTCCAGTTTTTGAATTTGAATAAACACAGGCACCAACGAATGGGGGGGGTTTGGAAGAGTTCGTTACGTCGTCAACAACCGGATGATGCTTGCTTGCCAAGGAAGAAATGGCATTTGTTTTGGTCCATTGGACCATTGTTTTTTTTTAACAGTTTTATGCATACGCTTACATAATGCAGCATACAACAGACGAAGAAAACAACCCTAAAGCACGATCGTATGGCGATGTTTGTTCAATAATTCCCACACCAACAAAACACTTTCTCTCGGAGGCTTTGGAATGATTGATGGCAATGTTTCGAGTGCAGTTTAAACTGATTGCACCGTGATCGTGTGGTGTTTGAGTGTTGGAAAGCACACTTCTTTGATGTCTGTGCATCATTGTTGCCACATAAAAATGTGCAAAAAAGACTTCAACAGCTGCAAAAAGGTTGATCATTTGTCACTGCAGGGTGTAGTGTTTTGTGATGTCTTCTTGTCATTTGGAGAATTTCTTTTTCCTACCTATTTGCACCCTCTTAACGTGCAACTTCCACTGCAGTAAAGATTCATCGGTACATTGGCCTAATGGATATTGGCTGTTTTAAACTAATCGTTAGGCCTAATAGCACGATGATGGGTTTTGTAGCGTCCTAACGTTATTAGTGCTTTATTACTGGTGCCAATAAAGTGCACCAAGCATTGATAGTAGCCAGGTTCCATCGCATGGTTCCGACATTTCCGTTCATGGACGAATGATTTTATTGCCATTTTCATAGCGCGTTATGAGTGATTGGCAAAAAATGGCGTTAAGTTTTTGGCGTTAAGAAATTAAATTAAAATGTTCATAATCAAATATTAAACAGAAATTATTGCTTGAATTGCATGAAGAGCTGAGTAAATTTTAAATATACCATTTTTGTTTCGCTTAAAGTACCTTGTGGTTCGTTTATTGCAGTTACTACTTAATAGAAACATTTATTTTGATAATTTAAAAAGATATTAAACAGAATTGAGGGAGCAACTAAATTGTTTTCATAAATTACCTATTTTGTTTTCTATTACTTTTTATTTATTAAAATAGAAGACATACATAAATTCATGAAAATAGTAATTAACAAATTCAATAAAAAAGCTATTTATTTATTACCAATAGCTTTACAGTTTTTAAACCTATATTTACACATTAGTTAGAAAAACAAACATTAAATTATTACTAAAAAGATTAAAAATTTATTGCAATACTTTAAACGCTATATGTAATACACAAATACTGAACGTTCAAAGTGAAATTAATAAGAAAGCTCATTGTCAAAGGTAAAACCAATAAGTAGTAAAACAAATGAATAAAATAAATAAATAAAACTTTAACAAATGAAACTAAAAAAGTAATCAAATAATAAACAATAACCGATCATGAGGAATAGATTTAAAGCATTATCATAAATATATTAAATTGTGATCTAAATTCTAAAAGACTAAGCTAAATGATCTTCTTCAAACTCAAAGTTCCTTTCCTTTGAGCCTGAAATTCCGTTCCAGTCTTTAGTAATTATACTTGATCTATTGCTTCCACTGTGTATACAAAAGCACAACATGAAAGCTGATAAATATCGACTCAAACTCGATGCACACTTCCATCCATTGACAGGCACCACACAAATGGAGAAGAGTATTGATTTTTAAGATACTTCAAGGCACCGAGTTTACAGGTGCATCGTTGTGCTGCAATGTCTTGTGCAATGTGCAGTCAATGTTGTGCACTTAAGCTTTAAGCTCCAAGGGTTCGAATGCATCGAAGAGTGGTGCTTCGGACGATGTGACTGCTAGCACCAAAGACCCTATTTTCTTGACGTCAACTTACGCAACATTCAATCGCCAAACGCCATCTCACTCCGCGCCGTGACTTCCGAAAGGAACTGACGGTCGGCAAGGTGATCGTCAATTATTTACGAACTGCGGGCACGATTCTATGCTTCTTTGTTAGGAGCTTCCATATATCTGTTTGTAGAAAAATTGATTTTGTTTTGTTTACGCGAATCGTTCAAATCAGGCCGATGAGAGGTTTGTGTGTGAAATCGCATTAATCTGCCTGTGTAGGAGAAACTGCGCCGAACCATCCACCTCGATCCATCATACCGTTCCCTTGCCCAATTTGTACACCACCCACCCCAGAGTCTCGCGTCTACGAAGTGCGAAATTGTGCATTCAACAGCGGGCGAAAGATCGCACGGTGAGCAGTGAGTAATTTGCACTCGCCATGCAACAGAGCGAGTGGAAAACGATGAGTCAGGAGATGTGCAGTTCGGTTTTTTTTTGCAATAGAAAAGCACGCGCAAACGCTGAATGGTGTTGCAAATTGCTAAAGTGCCATACATTGAGGGCGTTCGATTACGAACTAAAAAAAAGGCAAGCTTTTACTAGCATTGCACAAAAGTTGAACACAAAAAAGGGGCATGGAAATTGTAAGCTGTGCTTGCGGTTGGTTCCGCAATTCAATTCCAAAAAGGTTAAAACAATAATCATCTGTTAATCGGACATCCCTTCATTGACATTCATTTAGCACACCCGTCCACAAAGCGCTCCAAGGTCCTTCAAGGTTGATTTCCATTTCGATACACACGCGAGTAGTTTGCCTCGGTAGGAGTTGAACTCGAACCCAAATTGAAGCATAATTTGGACGTCGATTGTTTTTCCTTCTCTTCCTTCGCTTTGTGTGATTCATGCCGAGATGCGAGATGAAACAAATATTTGAGCGAATGCATTTGCGCAGTCAGTTCGCGCGCGTGAATCGGCATGATTACGCAACGCACGTGCTCTTTCGTGTACCGAGCGATACTTGACGCGGCGTGTGCGCCACGGTTTGGTCTTGCGGTAGGCCAATGCCACCAAGAGCTGGCTGTAAGTGGAAGTATCCGAAACCGGTACACTACACCGGACCTCACGGTTCAATCTGTAGCGCCATCACTGACTGACACTGACCGGGGCAAGCCACATGTGTTAAGCTGCTCGCCATGCTGTCGTGGCATGCTGAGTGAGATCGTTTATCCTTTGCTCGTATACAAGACCTTTGCCTTGAGCGGTGGCTCACTCATCAATGGTCCAAAATCGTTTGTTGACCAGTTCGGAATGTGAGGCTAGGCTAGGTACTGGGGTGTTGTGAGATTTACGTAATCGGGTAATGATCATAAGTTAAACCTTTTTTGTTTCTATTGACCTTAGCGTGATGGGTAATGATCGAGACAAAGGAAAGGTTTTAATTTCATGGTGAAAAATAACAAAAAGCGTACATATTTAAGAAATTAAAGTATTTATTCGAAGAGGGCAGTAGATCGAACGCTAAAACTAAAACAAATCAAAGCACGAAACAAGAAATATGCAGGAGCCACAAATGGGAAGGAATAAAAATACCAAAATCTAAATTTCACAACTTTGGAAATACCCAAAACAGAGAGAAAACGGGAAACAACTTGAAACCCAAAAGTTCCCTCAATAATCCTAATAATAATAACAACAGCAGAATGGAACTCAAGCAGGAAAGGAAACTTGTTTTGCTGCGAAAAAAAGATCTGAATTTAAAACCTAAACCCCTAGAAGATATTCTAAGATACTGCTAACCGCAGCTTTTTGTTCCTTTTCTAAGTTCTTTTTAGTGATTTGTATAATTTATTTTATTTATTTATTTTCTCCTTCAGTTATCCAGCTGTCGTTAGCCTACATAACAAGATTTTCAACGCATCATTTAACATGTTTAACGCACTACGAAATACTACACCATAAGCTTAAACATTGTACCGTAGTAATGGAATAAATAAATAAATAACTATTACTATTAATAAATACTATTTAAACTTAAACAGAAATCGACATTGATATTTAGCGAGCTGTAGACTTGTATCATTTTCAGCAAAAGGGCATTTGCACCAAAATTAGTCGTTCTGAAATCTGTATTTAAAAATGCCCTAGGTCGTAGTATCCTACTAGGTGCCTGAATACTAATCTTTTCCAGAATCGACGGGGCGTCAATATTACCACTGATCAATTTATGAAAAAATATGCACTGTGCCGTCATTCTTCTATGTTCAAGCGGTTCTAGTCCAAATAATAAACATCTAGTACGATAGGATGGGGAAAAAGAGTCACGGGACCATGGAAGACGATAAAACATAATACGTGTAACCTTAAGCTGAATCGATTCTATCCTGTTAACTATATATTGTTGCGAAAGAGTCCATATGATACTGGCAAATTCTAAGATCGGTCGAACAATTGCACAGTACAGGGATTTCACACTGAATGGATCCTTAAAATCTTTAGATACACGTAACATAAAGCCTAGTGACCGGAGCGCTTTTGAAATCATCTGTTCGTAGTGGTCTGCTAGTGTGAGTCTGCTGTCTAAGAGGACTCCTAGGTCACGAACAACCTTTGGACGGGGGACAGAGGAACTTGCTATTCTGTAATCGAATTCAATCGGAGCTCTTTTTCTTGAAAACGATATTACTGTACATTTGTTTATGTTGACACGCATTAAATTACTTTGGCACCACGAGTTGAATTGAGTTAAACAATTTTGGAGTCTTTGACAATCCGCAAGTTCAGAAATTGGTTAGAATATCTTTAAGTCGTCTGTATATAAAAGCTTTTCGCAATCTGAGATAGAATACACTATGTCGTTAATAAATATGGTAAACAAAATAGGGCCTAAGATACTGCCTGGCGGAACTCCTACAGAATTAGTGAAGGGTGTAGATAGGGCATTTGCTATTTTTACAGTAGCATGTCGATGATTTAGGAAGCTGGACATCCATTTTACCAATGCATCATTAACACCGTGTTTTGCCAGCTTTGCAGTAAGTAGAGAATGATTCACAGAATCAAATGCAGCGCAGAAATCCGTATAAATGACGTCCATCTGCATTCCGTTGTCTAGCGCAGGGTAGCAGGAGCTCATCTTCGAGAGTAAATTCGAGTTAATTGAGCGATTGGGTAGAAAACCGTGTTGATCGTTTGATAAGACATGTTTAAATCCTCTCAGAAGATGGCGTGAAATTATAATCTGCGTAAGCATCAAAATAGATTTTACAAATCCACTTAAATAGCAGCAAGTAATGAAAACGTTCAAAATGGAAAAACATTGGAAGAAACATTGTACAACACAACTCTACAGCTAACCATTCAATCAAAATCAATTACAATGCAAATTGCACCCTCAAAAGCCGGGTCTCAAAGTCTTTGCAAAAGTCATGTTTCTGACCTCTGGCGAGAAGGTTATTCCGAAGGGTGGTAATTGTACTTGGGTTGTTGCGATTGCGAAAAAAAAATTCCCCCTTTTGTACAAAACGCTTGTTAACCCGCGTAAAGTCATAAACTGACAATTCGCTGGAGGTGTCAATGATTGGCAAGTTGTTTTACTACCACACAGGTTCAGGAAATGATTGTTAATGTTTCACAGGTTCGGTTTGCGTGTTTGGCAGCACACAATTTGATTGGCAAGATGACGAACGCAATCGCAGGGCAATCGATCCGTGCTTGCTACTTGTAACGCAGCACTGGTTGTAGTATTGGCTATGTTTGTTTAGCAAGGAAATGTAATTTTTCACACCAGGTTGCATGGAAAGGTTCAAAAGTTAAGTGCATACCGAATAAATCAAAGCCTACGCGAATCACAAAGTAAGATTGTGTGGTAGCATCTTCACACAGCGATCTTCTCTGATGGAATTAAATCGATAGTACAATCTCGAAGTGATGAGCATTCAGGCAAAATTCATTTCAATTATCCAATCCCGTGCGAAGCCTATCAATCAATCTTTTGCTACGTGCTTTGTTACGTACCACAGCACGTTCCCATCACGCTACCCAGTAAGTTCTCAAAGCTCTCACCTCCCCACCTTCAGAGTGTGTCAGAGTGGGTAAAAATACATTAGCAACAGGTGATTTAGAACCTACGCCAAGCTATCGCAAGTAGACAATAATTACAGTGAGGCGTATACTAAGATTCGTACGCTCGATGCACCTTAAGTTCAAGCTCATCATATGACATATGAAATTATAATCTGCGTAAGCATCAAAATAGATTTTACAAATCCACTTAAATAGCAGCAAGTAATGAAAACGTTCAAAATGGAAAAAACATTGGAAGAAACATTGTACAACACAACTCTGCAGCTAACCATTCAATCAAAATCAATTACAATGCAAATTGCACCCTCAAAAGCCGGGTCTCAAAGTCTTTGCAAAAGTCATGTTTCTGACCTCTGGCGAGAAGGTTATTCCGAAGGGTGGTAATTGTACTTGGGTTGTTGCGATTGCGAAAAAAAAATTCCCCCTTTTGTACAAAACGCTTGTTAACCCGCGTAAAGTCATAAACTGACAATTCGCTGGAGGTGTCAATGATTGGCAAGTTGTTTTACTACCACACAGGTTCAGGAAATGATTGTTAATGTTTCACAGGTTCGGTTTGCGTGTTTGGCAGCACACAATTTGATTGGCAAGATGACGAACGCAATCGCAGGGCAATCGATCCGTGCTTGCTACTTGTAACGCGGCAATGGTTGTAGTGTTTGCTATGTTTGTTTAGCAAGGAAATGTAATTTTTCACACCAGGTTGCATGGAAAGGTTCAAAAGTTAAGTGCATACCGAATAAATCAAAGCCTACGCGAATCACAAAGTAAGATTGTGTGGTAGCATCTTCACACAGCGATCTTCTCTGATGGAATTAAATCGATAGTACAATCTCGAAGTGATGAGCATTCAGGCAAAATTCATTTCAATTATCCAATCCCGTGCGAAGCCTATCAATCAATCTTTTGCTACGTGCTTTGTTACGTACCACAGCACGTTCCCATCACGCTACCCAGTAAGTTCTCAAAGCTCTCACCTCCCCACCTTCAGAGTGTGTCAGAGTGGGTAAAAATACATTAGCAACAGGTGATTTAGAACCTACGCCAAGCTATCGCAAGTAGACAATAATTACAGTGAGGCGTATACTAAGATTCGTACGCTCGATGCACCTTAAGTTCAAGCTCATCATATGACATATGTACCGAAGGGGTTGCCTTGTAGACAGGCCATGGTTGAGGTCACTGTGAGTGGACGGTGGTCGCTTGTTTCACTACATCCAAGCGCACACTAGGGCTAGAAAAATTGTGAGACATTTGGCGAATTTTAATTGTCAACCTTGCTTACTTCACTCAGCGCAGCGACTATCTTTTGATGGGATGTTTGGATTTAATAGATTAACATTCATCTAAGTACAAGATCACTACGCGTATGACCGTCATCGAGGGTCACACGAACGTATGTCACCACCAAGGTTCCAAATAGTTCGCGTCCTAATGATCTTTCTCGCGATATTGAACCAAATAGCGATGGGTAAAATGGTATGATTGTGAGTTGAAGGTTCTGTCTCTCCGTGCAATGTGGGTGACGTGAAAGGCTAGTTATGTCCTCAACCCTGATCGAGCCCGTCCTCTGTGTCAACACCCTATTTTGGGCCGTTCGAGATTTTTTCCTTTGATTCTCTAGTTTTATCCTTGTACGGTGCTTACAGATCATCTAACTCTAGCGCGTTGCGAGCGACCCAAAGAACGTCCATCCCACCACAATGTCTCACACGTTCTCTTCTCTTCTCGTTACAGTTTCGCCGGCAGGTGGCTGACGTACTGAAACCGGAGCACGATGATTACTATCTGCTGCGCTGGCTGCGAGGTAAGCGATCGATACCGGTCAACAGGCTTTCCACCGTCAACGGTTTCTACCGGTGTGCAGGCCGGCATTAGTTTGCATTAGGTCGCAACACTTAACCGGTTCGGGGTCTTTACGCTTGATTGTTAGTAATTAGTCGCTTGCGTGAAGAAGTAAATATTTGAAATGACTCTCGGCGTAGGCGGTTGGCGGCACTACTGTCAACCGTTTGCCGGTTTGTGGCTCGTGCGAATGGCCTTAGAACTATAATTGGCTTTTTTCTCCATCACGCTTTGCGCTTTCTGTTCTGTTTTTTGCGTAGGAAAAATTGTCTTGAAAATGGCGTAGAATGAAGATATGATGCCGACTTTCGGAAGGCCACGGAATGCGGCCAGAATGAAAAGTTCGCAAGTGGTGTGTTTTTCACTCTAAATCTAAATCAAGAGTCATTAGAGACCGGATGTTGTGTCCGATTTCCTTTTTTGTTGTGTGTTAGTTTAGCAACACCACGTGTTCCAATGAAAGGTCATAAATTTCTTATAGAAAATAGATGTTTAGAAACTCGGAGCTCAACAAAACCATTCTAATAGTTCAATGTCTTTATATTCCTAGCACGCAACTGGAACCCTGAGGCAGCGGAGAAGATGCTGCGCGACTCGATGAAGTTCCGTGAGCGCTGGAATACAGATGAGATCGCCAAGTGGCCCACGCCCCAGATCCTGCAGGACTACAGTCCGCACGGTGTGTCCGGCTTCGACAAGGAAGGATCGCCAATCATTATCATCCCGTTTGCCGGGTTCGACATCTGGGGACTGCTGCACAGTGTGTCCCGGGCCGACATCATCCGTATGACGATGCAGTCTCTCGAAGGCTACATGCAGTTAGCGTACGAGCAGAGCAAGAAGACAAACAACCCGAACAGCCGACAGTTTGTGGTGGTGTTCGATATGGACAACTTTAATCTGAAGCAGTACATCTGGCGCCCGGCGAGTGAGGTTGTAATTTCCCTGATCAAGATGTACGAAGCAAACTATCCGGAAATTCTAAAGTGCTGCTACATCATCAACACACCGAAAGTGTTTGCGTTCGCGTACAACATGGTGAAGAAGTTCCTGGGCGAGTACACGATCGACAAGATTCGGATTTTCAAGCCGGACCGCAGCAAGTGGTTGCCGTCGATACTGGAACGGTGCGATGCGGATCAAATCCCGGCGTACTTTGGCGGTACGCAAACCGATCCGGACGGTAATCCGAAGTGTGAGAAAAAGATTTGCTGGGGTGGTAAGGTACCGAAGGAGCTGTACACCTCGAAGGAGGATAGTTTCAACAACAATCTGAGCTTTACGGAGTCCGAGATCCGGAAGGGTAGCAAGCTGAAGCTGACGTTCGATTGTGAGGAGGCTGGATGTTTCTTGAAGTGAGTAGGGTGCGGGTTGGTCCACGCAAAAGGGAACCGCGGCTTACAGAAACAATATTGATTGTTTCAATCTAAAGTCTTCGATGTTTTGTGACACAAACATTTGTCTGTTAGCATACTGGGGAGTGTGGTTTAACGCGGCAATTAACACATCTCCTCTTCCAGATGGGAATTCCGTACGTTCGATAGCGACATCAAGTTTGGCGTCAAGTGCGTGAACAAAAAGACGGAAGAATCGGTTATCGAGGTACCGCTCAAGCGGGTGTCCTCCCACCAGGTAGACGAGTCCGGTTTTATCACCTGCCAACCGGGTTGTACATGTACGTAGTCGTTGGTTTATGGATTCAACGAAGGGCAACGGTTTCTTATGCGTTTTTGTTTTTCACTTTCAGATCACGTCCTGTTTGACAATTCGTACTCGTACTTCAAGACGAAAAAGATTCGCTACTCCGTCCTGATGACGTCACCGCTCAGCGATGTGGAACAGACGATGGCACCGATTGCCATCACGGAAGAAACATCAACGGAAGTGAGCGAGGAGACAGAAGATTCCGCGCTATAAGACCCTTATGTGTGTGGGAAATATAACGCAGGTATTACAGGGACACAGACAGGATATTAACAACACAAAGTCACACAAAAAAATAACACCCATCAAATTCGATGTCGCGAACCAAAGATTCCGTTCCGAAGACTAGCGCAATTCGTTTCAGGCGACCGTTTTGTTTTTCACGTGCCTTACCGCACACAGATTTACAACTTTCACGTGTTTAACACTACCTTTCGGTTTCGTTTTTATCAGCGCGCGGCAGATAATGTCGCCGCACCTTAAAGGCATGCGTTGTGGCTTCTTTGTAATGCAAAAAAAAAGAGGGAAAACATCGATACGCGGCCGATATTCTTTCATTGCAGGTGATAAATGATTAGATAGTAAGCAAAATTGTGTATTCCTAAATGTTGGCTTTCGTCCATATCGGGTGACATTGTAAAAATATATAGTAATATTAATACCGGTGATAAACACAACACACACAGCAAAAAAGGGACAACAAGTCGGTAAAATAGACGATATTCTCTCGTGGAGAGTAGTGTGTTGTGTGTGCGTGAGCAGGATCCTCGGGGAATAGATTAATTGTAAAGGAGAAAAACAAGAAACGTGACGGGGATATGTAAAATGGGAACGTCGTGCAAGTGGGATCGAAGTCCGTAACCGTTTTTGGACAGCAAAGCTAAAAACAAAGGACAATAAACAGGTGGGCATAGTACATGTACATGTGTAAAGTTATGAACTACCAGACTTCTTCTTCTTTAGTGGCCTGCTCCTAGGGAGCACGTCGAATAGACATGGCCTGGTGTCCAATCCGTTTCCAGGAAACTCGGTCCATGGCTGCACTCCTCTATCCCCGTCTGCATCCGATATCCCTCAGGTTAGACTCCACTTGATCCAGCCAACGAGCTCGCTGTGCTCCTCTGCGCCTCGTGCCGAACGGGTCGCTGACGAGCACCTTCCTGGCAGGGCATGAGTCCGGCATCCTCATCACGTGGCCCAACCAGCGTATCCTTCCGGCTTTGACAACCGTCAGGATGTCTGCATCGTCAAACAGCTCAGCTAGCTCGTGGTTCATTCTCCTTCTCCACACGCCCTGCTCGCACGCACCGCCAAAGATAGTCCGCAGCACCCGCCGTTCAAAAATGGCGAGTGCAATGGCGTTCTCCGCCAGCATAGTCCAGGACTCGTGCCCGTAGAGGACTGCCGGCCGTATCAGAGTGCGATATATGGCGCATTTCGTGCGTTGTTGGAGTCTTCTGGATCTCAGGAGTTTGTGGAGTCCGTAGTAGGCACGATTCCCCTGTACAATGCGCCTTCGGATTTCGCTGCTTACGTTGTTGTCCGAAGTTACGATCGTGCCAAGGTAGCAGAACTCCTCTACTACCTCAAGATCGTCGCCGTCAACTAATACTCTGCTTCCGAGTCGTGCTCTATCACGGTCAGAGCCTCCGGCAAACAGGTACTTTGTCTTCGTCGCATTGATCCTCAATCCAATCCTATCGGCCTCGCGTTTCAGTCGGGTGTACGCTTCGCACACCGGATGAAAATCGTGACCCGGATGTCGAAGCCCGCGCTTCGCATGACACCTTCCAGAGCGATGTTGAACAGCAAACAGGAGAGTCCGTCCCCTTGCCTCAGTCCCCTGTGAGATTCGAACGATTCCGATAGCATGTTCGACACTCTCACCTTGCACTGCACACCGTCCATTGTAGCCCTCAACAGCCGTACCAGCTTCGCAGGGAAACCGCGTACTGCCGCATGATGTACCATAGCTCGGTACGGTCTATGGTGTCCTAGGCTGCCTTGAAGTCGATGAACAGGTGGTGCGTGGGGATCTGGTGCTCCCGGCACTTCTGGAGGATCTGCCGTAGAGTGAAGTTGTGGTCGGTAGTGGATTTCCCTCCAACAAATCCAGCTTGGTAGCTCCCGACGAAATCTGTAGCAAGAGGCGCAAGTCTGCAGAAGAGTATTCGGGACAAGATCTTGTAGGCAGCATTCAGGACTGTGATGGCTCGGAAGTTAGCACAGTCCAGTCTGTCGCCCTTTTTGTGCACTGGGTGAATAACACCCAGTTTCCAGTCGTCCGGAAACTACCAGAACTACCAGAGTTATGTTTAATAAACCGTACAGGATTGGTTACATGAAACACGCATGTTGCAAATGTTCTTTATATTTTAAATGTTACGGTAATTAAATAAGAGTGTTGGTTTACAATTTGATTTGTTGTTGCACACATACGACGCACGCTGCTTTGTTAATGGTGCTCCCCTTAGTTTGGTCCGCCTCCACCCGGTCCGCCAGACTGGGGGCCACCACCGGGACCTCCCACCATTCCTCCGTACCCGCCCGGTTGCTGTCCTCCACCGCCCATCTGTTGCATCGGCGAATGCATCATGGGGCTCGGGCTAGAACCAACCTGCGGTACCACTTGGGGTGACGGTCCTCCGATCTGTCCACCCATCGGACCGCCGGGTCCTCCCGGACCACCTGGTCCACCTCCCGGTTGCATTACACCACCCATCTGCAGGCAGGAACGATAATCGATTACGTCAAATACTAACCTTAATGGTTTGTCCCACTTACCTGCATCTGCATTTGTCCCGGTGGTTCGTTGGGAAGCGTTAACGATAGCAGCAAATCGTGTACGGCCGGAAACAGGGAACACTCATCCGGCAGCAGTACCGAACATTCGGAGAAACGGCGCAAATGTGCACTGACGGCACTGTTTAGCTGGGGTGGCATCGGTTCCCGGCGTTCGGCCAGCGTCGTATGGTTCATGTTCATATCGTACACCATCGGGAGCAGCATCGTTACCGCATCCTTCCACTCCATGTTGGGCATGTACGGGACGCGCGTTATTTGTATGAAGAACAGGATCTTCTGCCGGTGCGACAGGATCGTCGTGGTACCGACCGGTACGATCGGGGTCGCTGATGGTGGGACGCGCAGTACGAACTGTACGTTCCACTTGTTGCCCTGCACCAGTTCCGGCATCAGGTCGAGCCGCATTATTTGGATAAAGTCCTTCAGCACCTTCGCCGGTAGGTTAAGCATGCGCGTGAAGCTCGTCATGACGGCGGGTCGATAGGGTGGGGCGGCCACGCGTTGATCGAAGAACTGTTCCAGGATTTGCAGATCCTGGGCGGCCCACTGGTACGGTGGCTTACCGTCCATCATCGGGCCCATCGGTAGCTGGTCCACCTTCAGGTGCAGAGATTGCATGTGGTTCGGGTTGAGGAAGACTTGGTACTGTAGACAATCCGCTTTAAATACCACCACACCCGGTTCGTTCGAGGTAATCGCCATCAGCTGTGGGTGGGAACGGTGGACAATTAATACACAAAACCAACCTGTAGCCTGTGCAGTAGTGATGAGAAAAACGGCTCCGAAGCCGGAGCCGGTTCCGACCGGTTCCAATAATTTTCGGAACCGGCTCCGGAGCCGTTAGTTCGGCGCCGGCTCCGGAGCCGTTAGTTCACCGTTAGGCCGTA